>SZWC01001618.1:0-15161 GCA_023375785.1 Penium margaritaceum | reverse complement strand
GTACTTACATACACTTACACGCACTTACACATACTTACACATACTTACACGCACTCACACGCACTCACATGCACTTACACGCACTTACACGCATTAATACGCACTTATACACACTTACACGTACTTACACACACTTATACGTACTTACATATACTAACACGCACTTACACGTACTTACACACACTTACACGTACTTGCACGCACTTACACACACTTACATGCACTTACATGCACTTACATGCACTTACACATACTTACACACACTTACACGCTTTTACTCGCACTAATATACACGTACACACACTTATACACACTTACACACACTTATACACACTTACACTTACACGCACTTACATGCACTTACACATACGTATACACATTTATACGCACTTATACGCACTTACACAAACTTACACGCACTTAAACCACACTTACATGCACTTATACGCACTTACACAAACTTACACGCACTTAAACCACACTTACATGCACTTACATGCACTTACACGCACTTAAACGCACTTATACACACTTATATGTACTTACACACACTTATAGGCACCTACGTGCACCTACACACACTTACACGTACTTACATGCTCTTACATGCACTTACAGATACTTACATGCACTAACACGCACTTATACGTACTGGCACACACTTACATGCACTTATACGCACTTACACATACTTACACACACTTACACACACATACACACACTTACACATACTTACACGTACTTACAGGAACATACACAAAGTTACATCCACTTAAACTGCACTTATACGTACTTACAAATACATAAACACACTTACATGCACTTACACGCACTTACACGCACTTACACGAACTTAAACCGTACTTACACGCACTTACACACGCTTACAAGCACTTACAGTCACTTACATGCACTTACACGCACTTACACGAACTTACACGTACTTACACACACTTACACGCACTTACATCCACTTACACATACTTACACGCACTTACACACACTTACATGCACTTACACGTACTTACACGCACTTAGTTGCACTTACACGCACTTACACCCACTTACACGCATTTACACGCACTTACACGCACTTACACGTGCTTACATGCACTTACACGTACTTACACGCACTTACTTGCACTTACACGTACTTACACGTACTTACATGTACGTACACGTACTTACATGCACTTATACACACTTACACATACTTACAGGCACTTACATGCACTTACACGCACTTACACGCACTTACAGGAACTTACACGTACTTACACAAACTAACACATACTTACACACGCTTACACGTACTTACATGCACTTACATGCACGTACACACAGTTACACGCACTTACACGCACTTACACGCACTTACATGCACTTACAGGCACTTACATGCACTTACACGCACTTACACGCACTTACAGGAACTTACACGTACTTACACAAACTAACACATACTTACACACGCTTACACGTACTTACATGCACTTACATGCACGTACACACAGTTACACGCACTTACACGCACTTACACGCACTTACATGCACTTACAGGCACTTACATGCACTTACACGCACTTACACGCACTTACAGGAACTTACACGTACTTACACAAACTAACACATACTTACACACGCTTACACGTACTTACATGCACTTACATGCACGTACACACAGTTACACGCACTTACACGCACTTACACGCACTTACATGCACTTACAGGCACTTACATGCACTTACACGCACTTACACGCACTTACAGGAACTTACACGTACTTACACAAACTAACACATACTTACACACGCTTACACGTACTTACATGCACTTACATGCACGTACACACAGTTACACGCACTTACACGCACTTACACGCACTTACATGCACTTACAGGCACTTACATGCACTTACACGCACTTACACGCACTTACAGGAACTTACACGTACTTACACAAACTAACACATACTTACACACGCTTACACGTACTTACATGCACTTACATGCACGTACACACAGTTACACGCACTTACACGCACTTACACGCACTTACATGCACTTACAGGCACTTACATGCACTTACACGCACTTACACGCACTTACAGGAACTTACACGTACTTACACAAACTAACACATACTTACACACGCTTACACGTACTTACATGCACTTACATGCACGTACACACAGTTACACGCACTTACACGCACTTACACGCACTTACATGCACTTACAGGCACTTACATGCACTTACACGCACTTACACGCACTTACAGGAACTTACACGTACTTACACAAACTAACACATACTTACACACGCTTACACGTACTTACATGCACTTACATGCACGTACACACAGTTACACGCACTTACACGCACTTACACGCACTTACATGCACTTACAGGCACTTACATGCACTTACACGCACTTACACGCACTTACAGGAACTTACACGTACTTACACAAACTAACACATACTTACACACGCTTACACGTACTTACATGCACTTACATGCACGTACACACAGTTACACGCACTTACACGCACTTACACGCACTTACATGCACTTACAGGCACTTACATGCACTTACACGCACTTACACGCACTTACAGGAACTTACACGTACTTACACAAACTAACACATACTTACACACGCTTACACGTACTTACATGCACTTACATGCACGTACACACAGTTACACGCACTTACACGCACTTACACGCACTTACATGCACTTACAGGCACTTACATGCACTTACACGCACTTACACGCACTTACAGGAACTTACACGTACTTACACAAACTAACACATACTTACACACGCTTACACGTACTTACATGCACTTACATGCACGTACACACAGTTACACGCACTTACACGCACTTACACGCACTTACACACACGTACTTTCTTGCACTTACACGCACTTACACGCACTTACATGCACTTACATATACTTACACACACTTACACACACTTACATACACTTACACAAACTTACACGTACTTACACGCACTTACATACACTTACACGAACTTACATGCACTTACACACACTTACACATACTTATACACACTTTTAGCACTTACACGTACTTATACGCACATACATGCTCTCACATGCTCTTGCACGCTCTTACACGCACTTATTCATACTTACATGCACTTACATGCACTTACACGCACTTACACGTACTTTCAAGCATTTACACGCACTTACACAAACTTACACGCACTTACATGCACTTACTCACACTTACACGCACTTACACGTATTGACACACACTTAAACGCACTTATACGCACTTTTACATACTTACACGTACTCACCCGTACTCACACATACTTACACGTACTTACACGCACTTACACGCACGTCTACGCCCTTCCATGCACTTATTTATACTTACATGTACTTACACATACTTACACGCACTTACACGCACTTATACGAAGTTGCACGCACTTACATGCACTTACACGCACTTACATGCACTTACACGCACTTACATGCACTTACACGCATTTACACACACTTACACACACTTATACGCTTTTACACACACCTACACACACTAACACGCACTTACACCCACTTATACGCACTTACATGCACTTACACACACTTACACGCACTTACACATAGGCATGAGAATCCGGATATATTCGTCCCTTTTTGGAGGTATCCGCAATCCGGATATATTCACCAGTCAGGTATCCACTATCCGGATAGATGCCTCGAATATCCGGATACCTACGGATACTTGCGGATACTTGCACATTCCGGAAAGTTCAACGGATAGAATACGGATACATCCGGATACTTGTATGGATACCAGCGGATAGCTCCGGATACTCACGGACACCTTCAGAAAAGCCACATATATCCAGCTGATATCCACATCCGGATACATTCGGATGTATCCGGATATCCTTCTAAGTTGTTTTCCAGGTATTATCCGCTATCCGGATACTAGACGGATAGTGCGGATACCCCGGATAGCGGATATTTTTTTCTCATGCATACTTATACGCACTTTCACGATCTTACACACACTTCAAACACACTTACACGCACTTACATGCACTTACATATACTTACACGCACTTACACGCACTTAGACGCACTAACACACACTTAGATGTACTTACACGTACTTACATACACTTACACGCACTTACACGCACTTACACACACTTACATGAACTTACACAAAAGTACACCCACTTTAACTGCACTTACACGCACCTATACACACTTACACGCACTTACACATACGTACACGCACTTACACGCACTTACACACACTTCCATTAATTTAAACTGCACGTACACGCACTTACATGCACTTACATGCACTTACATGCACTTACACGCACTTTTAGCACTTACACGCACTTACACGCACTTACACGCACTTACACGTACTTACACGCACTTACACGCACTTACACATACTTACACGTACTTACACGCACTTACACTCACTTACATGAACTTAAACTGCACTTACACACATTTACATGCACTTACACGCTCTTACAAGTACTCACACGTACTAACACGCACTTACACGCACTTATACATACATACATGCACTTACATGCACTTACACGCACTTACACGCACTTACACATACTTACACGCACTTAGACGCACTTACACATACTTAAACACACTTACACGTACTTAACCACACTTACACAAACTTACATTCACTTACACAAACTAACACATACTTACACGCACTTACACGTACTTACACACACTTACATGTACTTACACGCACTTTCATGCACTTACACACACTTACACGCACTTACACACACTTACACACACTTACACACACTTACACGCACTTACACGCACTTACACACAATGACACAAACTTACATTTGCTTACACGAACTTACACACACTTATACATACTTACACACTTACACGTACTTACACGCACTTATATGCACTTACATGCACTTACACGTACTTACACGTACTTACACACACTTACACACACTTCCATGCATTGCACACACTTACACGTACTTATACGTACTTACATATACTTACACACACGTACACGTACTTATACACACTTATACACACTTACACACACTTACATGTACTTACATGCACTTACACGCACTTACACGCACTTACAGGAACTTACACGTACTTACACACACTTACATGTACTTACATGCACTTACACGCACTTACACGCACTTACAGGAACTTACACGTACTTACACAAACTAACACATACTTACACACGCTTACACGTACTTACATGCACTTACATGCACGTACACACAGTTACACGCACTTACACGCACTTACACGCACTTACACGTACTTACGCATACTTACACGCACTTTCTTACACTTCCACGTACTTACACGCACTTACACGTACTTACACGCACTTACACGTACTTACACGTACTTACACAAACTTACAGGCACTTACACGCACTTACATGCATATACACACACTTACATGCACTTACACGCACTTATACACACTTACACACTCTTTCACGCTCTGATACGACCTTACACACACTTACACATAATTACATGCACTGACACGTACTTACATGCACTTACACACACTTACACGCATTTACACGTACTTACACAAACATACACGCACTTACACATACTGACACGCATTTACACACACTTACACGCACTTCTACAATCTTACACGTACTTACACACACTTATACACACGTACACGCACTTACACGCACTTACACGCACTTACATGCACTTACACGCACTTACATGCACCTACACGCACTTACATGCACTTACACACACTTACACGTACTTATACACTTTTACACACACTTACATGCACTAACACGCACTAACACATACTTACACATACTTACACGCACTTACACACACTTACACGTACTTACACGCACTTACACGCACTTACACATACTTGTACGTACTTACACGCACTTACACACACTTACACGCACTTACACATACTTGTACGTACTTACACGCACTTACACAAACTTACACACACTTAAACCACACTTACACGCACTTATATGCACTTACACGCACTTACATGCACTTACACGTACTTACACACACGTACACACACTTACACACACTTACATGCACTTACACACACTTACACGCACTTACATGCACTTAGACGTACTTATATGTACTTACATGCACTTACACACACTTACACGCACCTACACGCACCTACACGCACTTACACGCACTTGCATGTACTTACACGTACTTACATACACTTACACACACATACACACACTAACACATACTTGCACGCACTTACACACACTTACACGTACTTACATGCACTTACGCGATCTTACGCGTACTTAGTTGCACTAACACTCACTTACACGCACTTATACGCACTTACACGCACTTATACGAACTTACACGAAATTACACCCACTTAAACTGCACCTACACGCACTTACACATACTTTGACGCACGTATACAGACTTACACACACTTACACGCACTTACACGCACTTATACGAACTTAAACCGCACTTACACGCACTTACACATACTTATATGCACTTACACGCACTTACACGTAGTTACACGCACTTACATAAACTTACACATACTTACACGCACTTACATGTACTTACATGCACTTACTCGCACTTACGTGTACTTACACACACTTACACGTACTTACACACACTTACACGTACTTATACACATACTTATATGCTCTTACATGCACTTACATGCACTTACACGCATTTACATATACTTATACACACTTACGTGCTTTTACACACACTTATACGCACTAACAGACACTTACACGCACTTATACGCACTTACACGCACTTACACGTACTTACACACACTTACACGTACTTACACATGCTTACACGCACTTACACACACTTCTACATACTAACATGCACTTACACGAACTTACACGCACTTACACCACACTTACATGCACTTACACATACTTACACGCACTTACACGCACTTACACGCACTTACACGCACTTACTCGCACTTAGACCCACTTACACGCACTTACACGCACTTATATACACTTACACGCACTTACACGCACTTACATGTACTTACACACACTTACATGCACTTACACACACTTACACACACTTACACAAACTTACACGTACTTACACGCACTTACACACACTTACACGAACTTACATGCACTTACACACACTTACATGCACTTACACACACTTACACACACTTACACAAACTTACACGTACTTACACGCACTTACACACACTTACACGAACTTACATGCACTTACACACACTTACATATACTTACACACACTTACACACACTTACACACACTTATACACACTTACACACTCTCACACGCTCTTGTACGCTCTTACACGCACTTTTACATACTTACTTGCACTTACATGCACTTACACGCACTTACACGTACTTTCACTCATTTACACGCACTTACACAAACTTACACACACTTACATGCACTTACACACACTTACACACACTTACACATACTGACACACACTTACACGCACTTATACACACTTACACACACTTACACATACTAACACGTACTCACACGCACTCACACGCACTTACACGCACTTACACACACTTATACGCACTTATACGCCCTTACATGCACTTATTCATACTTACATGCACTTACACATACTTACACACACTTACACGCGCGTATACGCACTTACACGCACTTACATGCACTTACACGCACTTACACGCACTTACATGCACTTACACGCACTTACACACACTTACACACACTTATATGCTTTTACACACACTTACACGCACTAACACGCACTTACACCCACTTACACGCACTTACATGCACGTACACGCACTTACACATAGGCATGAGAATCCGGATATATTCGTCCCTTTTTGGAGGTATCCGCAATCCGGATATATTCACCAGTCAGGTATCCGCTATCCGGATAGTTGCCTCAAATATCCAGATATTTACGGATACTTGCGGATACTTTCACTATCCGGAAAGTTCAACGGATAGAGGTACGGATACATCCGGATACTTGTATGGATACCAGCGTATACCTCCGGATACTCACCGACCCCTTCAGAAAAAGCCACATATCTCCAGCTGATATCTACATCCGGATACATCCGGATGTATCCGGATATCCTTCTAAGTTTTTTTCCAGGGACTATCCGCTATCCGGATACTGGACGGATAGTGCGGATACCCCGGATAGCGGATATTATTTTCTCATGCATACGTATACGCACTTACACGATCTTACACACACTTCAAACACACTTACACGCACTTACATGCACTTACATGCACTTACACCTACTTACACGCACTTAGACGCACTTAGACACACTTACACGCACTTACACGTACTTACACGTACTTACACGCACCTACACGTACTCACACACACTTACATGAACTTACACAAAACTACACCCACTTTAACTGTACTTACACGCACCTACATACACTTACACACACTTACACATACTTACACGCACGTATACGCACTTACACACACTTACATGAATTTAAACTGCACTTACACACGCTTACATACACTTACACGTACGTACATGCACTTACACGCACTTTTAGCACTTACACACACTTACACGTACTTACACATACTTACACGTACTTACACGCACTTACACATACTTACACACACTTACACGTACTTACACGCACTTACACTCACTTACACAAACTTAAAGTGCACTTACACACACTTACATGCACTTACATGCTCTTACACGTACTCATAGTACTAACACGCACGTACACGTACTTATACACACTTAGATGCACTTACACGCATTTACATGCACTTACACACACTTACACATACTTACACGCACTTACACGTACTTACACGTACTTACACACACTTACATGCACTTACACACACTTACACGAACTTACATTCACTTACACGAACTTACACATACTTACCCGTACTTACACATACTTACACGTACTTACACGCACTTACATGCACTTACATGCACTTACATGTACTTACACGCACTTACACACACTTACACACACTTCCATGCACTTACACGTACTTACACACACTAACATGTACTTACACACACTTACACGTACTTATACGTACTTACATGTACTTACACACGTGTACACGCACTTACACACACTTACACGCACTTACAGGCACTTACATGCACTTAAACATACTTACACGCACTTACAGGAACTTACACATACTTACACGAACTAACACGTACTTACACGCGCTTACACATACTTACACGCACTTACATGCACGTAAACGCAGTTACATGCAGTTACACAAACTTACACGTACTTATACATACTTATACGCACTTTCTTGTACTTACACGCACTTACACGCACTTACACGCACTTACACGCACTTACACGCACTTACACAATTTTACAGAAACTTACATGCACTTACACGCACATACACACACTTACATGCACTTACACGCACTTACACGCACTTACACACTCTTACACGCTCTGATACGACCTTACACGCACATACACATAACTACATGCACTTACACGTACTTACATGCACTTACACATACTTACACGCATTTTACACGTACTTACACAAAGGTACACACACTTACACGTACTGACACGCATTTACACACACTTACATGCACTTATACAAACTTGTACGTACGTACACGCACTTACACATACTTACACGCACTTATACGCACTTACACGCACGTACATGCACTTTCACGTACTTACATGCACTTACACGCACTTAAACGCTTTTACACACACTTACACGCACTAACACGCACTTACACATACTTACACGTACTTACACGCTCTTACACGCACTTACACGTACTTACATGCACTTACATGCACTTATACGTACTTGAACGTACTTACACGCACTTACACGAACTTACACACACTTAAACCACACTTACACGCACTTACCTGCACTTACACGCACTTACATGCACTTACACGTACTTACACAAACTTACACACACTTACACGTACTTACATGCACTTACACGCACTTATACGCACTTACATGCACTTACACACACTTACACGTACTTACATGCACTTACACGCACTTATACGCACTTACATGCACTTACACACACTTACACGTACCTACACGCACCTACACGCACTTACACGTACTTACATGTACTTACACGCACTTACATATACCTACACACACATACACATACTAACACGTACTTGCACATACTTACACACACTTACACACACTTACACGCACTTACGCGCACTTACGCGTACTTAGTTGCACTTACACTCACTTACACGCACTTATACGCACTTACACGCACTTGTACACACTAACACAAAATTACACCCACTTAAACTGCACTTACACGCACTTACACGCACTTCCACGCACTTATGTGCACTTACACGTACTTACACGCACTTACTCACACTTACACGCACTTACACACACTTACATGCACTTACACACACTTACACGTACTTACATGCACTTACACGCACTTACACGTACTTACATGTACTTACACGCACTTACATATACCTACCCACACATACACATACTAACACGTACTTGCACATACTTACACACACTTACACACACTTACACGCACTTACGCGCACTTACGCGTACTTAGTTGCACTTACACTCACTTACACGCACTTATACGCACTTACACGCACTTGTACAAACTAACACAAAATTACACCCACTTAAACTGCACTTACACGCACTTACACGCACTTAGACAAACTTATACACACTTACACACACTTACACGCAGTTACACTCACTTACACGAACTTAAACCGCACTTACACGCACTTACACACACTTATATGCACTTACACACACTTACACGTATTTTCACGCACTTACATAAACTTACACGTACTTACACGCACTTACACGCACTTCCACGCACTTATGTGCACTTACACGTACTTACACGCACTTACTCACACTTACACGCACTTACACACATACTTACATGCACGTACATGCACGTACATATACTTACACGCACTTACATGTACTTACACACAGGTACACGCTTTTACACACACGTATACGCACTAACAGACACTTATACGCACTTATACACACTTACACGCACTTACACGCACTTACACACACTTACACGCACTTACACACACTAACATGCACTTACACACACTTCTACATACTAACATGAACTTACACAAACTTACACGCACTTACACCACACTCACGTGCACTTACACATACTTACACGCACTTACACGCATTTACACGCACTTACACGCTATTAGACGCAGTTACACGCACTTACACGCACTTATATGCACTTATACGCACTTACACTTACTTACACGTACTTACACACACTTACACATACTTACACACACTTACACACACTTACACGTACCTACACGTACCTTTACACACTTACACGCACTTACATGCACTTACACACACTTACACACACTTACAGGCACTTATACACACTTACACATACTTACATACACTTACACGCACTTACATATACTTACACACACCTATACACACTTACATACACTTACACACACTTACAAGCACTTACAAGCACTTATACGCACTTACACGTACTTACACGCTTTTACATGCACGTACACACACTAACACACACTTACACGCACTTATATGCACTTATATGCACTTATACGCACTTACACGCACTTACACACACTTACATATACTTTTACGCACTAACATGCACTTACATGCATTTACACCACACTTACACGCACTTACACGTACTTGCATGCACTTATACGCACTTATACGCACTTACACTTACTTATACGCACTTATACGCACTTATACATACATAAACGCACTTACATGCACTTATATGTACTTAGACGCACTTACACATACTTACGCACACTTACACGCACTTACACGCACTTACACATACTTACACACACTTTCTTGCACTTACACGCACTTACACCCACTTACACGCACTTACACGCACTTACACACACTTACACACACTTACACAAACTTACACGTACTTACACGCACTTACACACACTTACACGAACTTACATGCACTTACACGCACTTACACATACTTACACGCACTTACACGCACTTACACGTACTTACACGCACTTACACACACTTACACACACTTACACAAACTTACACGTACTTACACGCACTTACACACACTTACACGAACTTACATGCACTTACACGCACTTACACATACTTACACACACTTACACGCACTTACACACACTTATACGCACGTACACGCTCTCACACGCTCTTGCATGCTCTTACACGCACTTATACCTACTTACTTGCACTTACATGCACTTACACGCACTTACATGCACTTTCACGCATTTACACGCACTTACACAAACTTACACGCACTTACATGCACTTACACACACTTATACGCACTTACACGTACTGACACACACTTACACGCACTTATACGCACTGACACACACTCACACATACTTACACGCACTCACACGCACTCACACGCACTTACACGCACTTACACGCACTGACACGCACTTATACGCCCTTACATGCACTTATGCATACTTACATGCACTTACACATACTTACACGTACTTACACGCACGTATACGCACTTACAAGCACTTACACGCACTTACACGCAATTACATGCACTTACACGCACTTACATGCACTTACACGTACTTCCACACACTTACACACACTTATACGCTTTTATACACACTTACACGCACTAACACGCACTTACACCCACTTACATGCACCTACATGTACTTACACGCACTTACACGCACTTACACATAGGCATGAGAATCCGGATATATTCATCCCTTTTTTGGGGTATCCGCAATCCGGATATATTCACCAGTCAGGTATCCGCTATCCGGATAGTTGCCTCAAATATCCGGATACTTACGGATACTTGCGGATACTTTCACTATCCGGAAAAATCAACGGATAGAAGCACGGATACATCCGGATACTTGTATGGATACCAGCGTATACCTCGGGATACTCACCGACACCTTCAGAAAAAGCCACATATCTCCAGCTGATATCCACATCCGGATACATCCGGATGTATCCGGATATCCTTCTAAGTTATTTTCCAGGGACTATCCGCTATCCGGATACTGGACGGATAGTGCGGATACCCCGGATAGCGGATATTGTTTTCTCATGCATACATATACGCACTTACACGATCTTACACACACTTGAAACACACTTATACGCACTTACATGCACTTACATGCACTTACACGTACTTACACGCACTTAGACGTACTTGGACGCACTTACACACACTTAAACGAACTTACACGCACAGCCACGAACTAACATTCACTTACACAAACTTACACGTATTATACGCACTTACACGTACTTACACGCACTTACAGGCACTTACACGCACTTACACGTACCTACACGCACTTACACGTACTTACACGCACTTACACGCACTTACACGTACTTACACGCACTTACAGGCACTTACACGCACTTACACGTACCTACACGCACTTACACGTACTTACACGCACTTACACGCACTTACATGCACTTACACACACTTACATGTACTTACACGCACTTACACACACTTACACGTGCTTACACGCACTTACACGCACTGACATGCACTTAAAGGCACTTTCTTGTACTTACACGTACTTACACGTACTTACACATACTTACACACACTTACACATACTTACACGCACTTACACACACTTACACGCACTTACATGCATTTACATGCACTTACACGTACTCACAGGAACTTACACGCACTTACACGAACTTACACATACTTACACGCACTTATACGCACTTACATGCACTTTTACGCACTTTCTTGCACTTACACGTACCTACGCGCACTTACATGTACTTTCACGTACTTACATGCACTTACATGTACTTACACGTGCTTACACACACTCACACGCACTTACACCCACTTAAGGGCACTTATACGCACTTACACGTACTTACATGCACTTACATGTACTTACACGTGCTTACACACACTCACACGCACTTACACCCACTTAAGGGCACTTATACGCACTTACACGTACTTACACGCACTTATACGCACTTACACGTACTTACACGTACTTACGCGTACATACACACACTTACACGTACTTACACATACTTACATATACTTACACGCACTTACACACACTTACACATACTTACTTGCACTTACACGTACTTACACGTACTTACATGCACTTACACGCACTTACACACACTTACACATACTTACTTGCACTTACACGTACTTACACGTACTTACATGCACTTACACGCACTTATATGCACTTACACACACTTACATGCACTTACACGTACTTACATGCACTTACACACACCCACAGGAACTTACATGCACTTACACAAACTTACACGTACTTATACGCACTTACACGCACTTACACGCACTTACACACACCTTCTTGCACATATACGCACTTACACGCACTTTCACGCACTTACACATACTTACACACACTCACAGGAACTTACACGTACTTACACGAACGTATATGTACTTATACGCACTTACACGCACTTACATGCACGTACACGCACTTACACGCACTTACACGCACTTACACACACTTACACGTACTTACACGTACTTACACACACTTACATGCACTTAAACGTACTTACTTGCACCTACACGTACTTACACGTACTTACACGCACTTACACCCACTTTCACGTACTTACACGTACTTACACACACTTACACGTACTTACATGCATATACATGCACTTACACACACTCACAGGAACTTACACGCACTTACACGAACTTACACGTACTTACACGCACTTATACACACTTATATGCACTTACATGCACTTTCTTGCACTTACACGCACTTAAACGCACTTGTACGCACTTTCACGTACTTATATACACTTACACATACTTACACGTACTTACACACACTATCACGCACTTACACCTACTCAAACGCACTTACATGCACTTACACGCACTTACACGCACTTACACGCAC
>SZWC01001617.1:260812-274447 GCA_023375785.1 Penium margaritaceum | reverse complement strand
TGTGTTGTCCCCGGATTGGATTTACCCCGCTTCCAAGCCCATAGAGCTCAACGGCTAGAGTGATGTTAGGACATTCTGCATACGCGCCAGATCCGTTGGAATGGCGCGCTCCTATCCGTTGGGCCCACAGCCTGCCTATGTATTGTGCCCTGCATTGAGTCAACTTTCACTTCTTGATCTGAAATATTCTGCATCTATCTATCTCCCGTCTGTCTACATCACCCCCCTCACGGACTCTTTCTCAACATAACATTTGTGCATAAACTTTGTGCATAAACTTTGTGCATAACCGTTGTTCATAAACTTTGTGCATAACCTTTGTGCATAAATGTTGTGCATTAACATTGTGCATAAACGTTGTGCATAAACTTTGTGCATAACCTTTGTGCAAAAACATTGTGCATAGACTTTGTGCATAAACGTTTTGCATAAACTTTGTGCATAAACTTTGTGCATAAACGTTGTGCATAAACGTTGCGCATAAACATTGTACATAAACTTTGTGCATTAACTTTGTGCATACACTTTGTGCATAAACTTTGTGCATAACCTTTGTGGAAAAACTTTGTGCATAAACGTTGTGCACAAACGTTTTCCAGAACCATTGTGCATAAACTTTGTGCATAAAAATTGTGTATAAAACTTTGTGCATAAACGTTGTGCATACACATTGTGCATAACCATTTTGCATAACGTTTGTGCATCAACATTGTGCATAAACTTTGTACACAAACTTTGTGCATAAACTTTGTGCATAAACGTTGTGCATAACCTTTGTGCAAAAACGTTGTCCATAAACTTTGTGCACAAATGTTGTGCATAAATATTGTACATAAACATTGTGCATGAAATTTGTGCATAAACGTTGTGCATAATCGTTTTCTAGAAACTTTGTGCATAAACTTTGTGCATAAGCTTTGTGCATAAACGTTGTGCATAGACTTTGTGCATAAACATTATGCATAAAATTTGTGCATAAACTTTGTGCTTAAAATTTTTGCATACAATTTGTGCATAACATTTGTGCATAACCTTTGTGCATAAATTTTGTGCATAAACTTTGTGCATAAACTTTGTGCTTAAGCTCTGTCCATAAACTTTGTGCATAAACGTTGGGCATAAAACTTTGTGCATACACTTTGTGCATAAACATTGTGCATAAACGTTTTGCATAAACGTTGTGCATAAACTTTGTGCATAAACTTTGTGCATAAACGTTGTGCATACACTTTCTGAAAAAACTTTGTGCATAAAACTTGTGCATAAACTTTGTGCATAAACTTTGTGCATAAACGTTGTGCATAAACTTTGTGCATGAACTTTGTGCACATAATCTTTGTGCAGAAATGTTGTGCTTAACATTTGTGCATAAGCTTTATGCATAAACTTTGTGCATCAACTTTGTACATAAACTTTAAGCATAAACTTCTTGCATAAACTTTGTGCATAAAATTTGTGCATAAATTTTGTGCATAAACTTTATGCATAAACTTTGTGCATAAACTTTGTGCATAAACGTTTTGCATAAACGTTGTGCATAAATATTGTGCAGAAACTTTGTGAATAACCTTTGTGCATAAACTTTGTGCATAAACGTTGTGCATTAATTTTGTGTATAACATTTGTGCATACACTTTGTGCATAGACGTTGTGCATAAATTGTATGCATAAACTTTGTGCATAAACTTTGTGCACTAGCTTTGTGTATAAACTTTGTGCAGAAACTTTGTGCAAAAAATGTTCTGCATAAACTTTGTGCATAAACGTTTTCCATAAACCTTTGTGCATACAATTTGTACATAAAAATTGTGTATAAACGTTGTGCATAAAATTTGTGCATAAAATATGTGCATAAACTGTGTGCACAAACTTTGTGCATAAACATTGTGCATAAACGTTGTGCATAAACATTGTCCATAAACTTTGTGCATACCCTTTGAGCGTAACATTTGTGCATAAGCTTTGTGCATAAACTTTATGCATAAACTTTGTGCATAGACTTTGTCCATAAACGTTTTGCATAAATTTTGTGCAGAAACTTTGTGCATAAATATTGTACATAAACTTTGTGCATACAATTTGTGCATAAATGTTGTGCATAAACTTTGTCTAGAAACATTGTGCATAAACTTTGTGCATAATCTTTGTGCATAAACTTTGTGCATAGACTTTGTGCATACACTTTGTGCGTAAAATTTGTGTATAAAATTTGTGCATTAAATTTGTGCATACAATTTATGCATAAAATTTGTGCATAAACTTTGTGCATAAACTTTGTGCATAAACTTTGTGCATAAACTTTGTGCATAAACTTTGTGCATAAAACTTTGTGCATAAAACTTTGTGCATAAAATTTGTGCATAAACGTTGTGCATCAACGTTTTGCATAAACGTTGTGCATAAACTTTGTGCATAAACTTTTTGCATAAACTTTGTGAATAGACTTTGTGCATAAAATTTGTGCAAAAACTTAGTGCATAAACTTTGTGCATAAAATTTGTGCATAAACTTTTTGCATGAACTTTGTGCACATAAACGTTGTGCATAAATGTTGTGCATAAACTTTGTGCATAATCTTTATGCACAAACTTTGTGCATCAACTTTGTACAAAACTGTTGTGCATAAACATTGTGCATAAACTTTGTGCATAAAATTTGTACATAAATTTTGTGCATAAACTTTATGCATAAACTTTGTGCATAAATTTTGTGCATAAATGTTTTGCATTAACTATGTGCATAAACGTTGTGCATAAACTTTGTACAAGAACTTTGTGAATAAACTTTGTGCATAAACTTTGAGCATAAACATTGTGGATTAATTTTGTGTATAAAATTTGTGCATAAACTTTGTGCATAAGCGTTGTGCATACATTTTGTGCATAAACTTTGTGCATAAACTTTGCACTTTAACTTTGTGCATAAACTTTGCACAGAAACTTTGTGAAAACCGTTCTGCATAAACTTTGTGCATAAATTTTGTGCATAAAATTTTCGCATAAATCTTTGTGCATAACATCTGTACATAAACATTTTGCATAAACGTTTTGCATAACATTTGTGCGTAAAAAAACTCTTTGTGCAGAAATGTTGTGCATAAACTTTGTGCATAAACTTTATGCTTACACTTTGTGCATCAACGTTGTACATAGACTTTAAGCATAAAATTCTTGCGTAAACTTTGTGCATAAAATTTGTGCATAAAATTTGTGCATAAAATTTATGTATAAACTTTTTGCATAAACTTTGTGCATAAACGTTTTGCATAAATGTTGTGCATGAATGTTGTACAGAAACTTTTGAATAACCTTTGTGCATAAACTTTGTGCATAAACATTGTGGATTGAAGTTGTGTATAAACTTTGTGCATAACATTTGTGCATAAACTTTGTGCATAGATTTTATGCATAAACTTTGTGCATAAACTTTGTGCAATAACTTTGTGTATAAACTTTGTGCAGAAACTTTGTGCAAAAACGTTTTGCATAAACTTTGTGCATAAACTTTGCGCATAAACTTTTTGCATAAACCTTTGTGCATACAATTTGTACATAAACATTGTGTATAAACGTTGTGCATAAAGTTTGTGCATAAAATGTGTGCATAAACTGTGTGCACAAACTTTGTGCACAACCTTTGTGCATATAAATTGTGCATAAACTTTGTGCATAAACTTTGTGCATACCCTTTGTGCATAACATTTGTTCATAAGCTTTGTGCATAAACTTTGTGCATAAACTTTGTGCATAGACTTTGTGCATAAATGTTTTGCATAAATGTTGTGCAGAAACTTTGTGCATAAACATTGTACATAAACTTTGTGCATAAATTTTGTGCATAAACGTTGTGCATAAACTTTGTGTAGAAACATTGTGCATAAACAATGTGCGTAATCGTTTTGCATAAACTTTGTGCATAGAGTTTGTGCATAAACTTTGTGTGTAAAATTTGTGCATAAACTTTGTGCATTAAATTTCTGCACACAATTTATGCATACAATTTGTGCATAACCTTTGTGCATAAACTTTGTGCATAAACTTTGTGCATAAACTTTGTGCATAAACTTTGTGCATGCACTTTGTGCATAAAACTTTGTGCATAAACGTTGTACATAAATGTTGTGCATCAACATTTTGCATAAACGTTGTGCATAAACATTGTGCATAAACTTTGTGTATAAACGTTGTGCATAAACTTTGTGAATAAACTTTGTGCACAAAAATAGTGCATAAACTTAGTGCATAACCTTTGTGCATAAGCTTTGTGCATAAACTTTGTGCATGAACGTTGTGCACATAAAATTTGTGTAGAAATGTTGTGCATAAACTTTGTACATAATCTTTATGCATAACATTTGTGCATCAAATTTGTTCATAACTTTTTTGCATAAACTTTGTGCATAAACTTTGTGCATAAAATTTGTGCATAAATTTTGTGCATAAACTTAATGCATAAACTTTGTGCATAAAGTTTGTGCATAAATGTTTTGCATAAACTATGTGCATAAACATTGTGCATAACCCTTGTGCAAAACCTTTGTGAAGAAACTTTGTGCATAAACTTTGTGCATAAACGTTGTGGATTAATTTTGTGTATAAACTTTGCACATTAACTTTGTGCATAAACTTTGCGCAGAAACTTTGTGTTAAAACATTCTGCATAAACTTTGTGCATAAACTTTGTGCATAAAATTTTTGCATAAACCTTTGTGCATAACATTTTTTACATAGAAATTGTGCATAAACGTTTTGCATAACGTTTGTGCATAAAATGTGTGCATAAACTGTGTGCACAAACTTTTGCGTAACTTTTGTGCATAAACATTGTGCATAAACGTTGTGCATGAACTTTGTGCATACCCTTTGTGCAGAACATTTGTGCAAAAGCTTTGTGCGTAGACTTTGTGCATAAACTTTGTGCATAAACGTTTTGCATAAACTTTGTGCACATTCTTTGTGCAAAAAATTGTACACTAAATTTGTGCATAAACTTTGTGCATAAACGTTGTGCATAAACTTTGTGTAGAAACTTTGTGCATAAACTTTGTGCATAATCTTTGTGCATACATTTTGTGCATAGACTTTGTGCATAAACTTTGTGCATAAACTTTTGGCATAAAATTTGTGCATAATATTTGTGCATACAATTTGTGCATAACATTTGTGCATAAGCTTTGTGCATAAACTTTGTGCATAAACTTTGTGCATAAACTTTGTGCATAATCTTTGTGCATAAACTTTGTGCATAGAACTTTGTGCATAGAACTTTGTGCATTAATTTTGTGCATAAACATTATGCATGAATATTGTGCATAAACTTTGTGCATAAACTTTGTGCATAGACTTTGTACATAGTCTATGTACAAAGTCTATGCACAACGTTTATTGTGCATAAACTTTGTGCATAAGATTTGTGCATAGACTTTGTACATAGACTTTGTGCATAAACATTATGTACAAAGTCTATGTACAAAGTCTATGCACAACGTTTATTGTGCATATACTTTGTGCATAAACTTTGTGCATAGACTTTGTACATAGACTTTGTGTATAAACATTATGCATGAATATTGTGCATAAACTTTGTGCACAAACTTTGTGCATAAACTTTGTTCATAAACGTTGTGCATGAACTTTATGCATAAACTTTGAGCAAGACTTTGTGCATAAACCCTAAACTTTGTGCATAATCTTTGTGCATAAATCTTGTGCAAAACCTTTTTGCAAAGAATGTGTGCATAAACTTGGTGCACAAATGTTGTTCATTAACATTGTGCACAAAACTTGTGCATGAACTTTGTGCATATGATTCGTGCATAACCTTCATTTATACACTTTGGGCATAAACTTTGTGCATAAAATTTGTGCATAAACTTTGTGCATAACGTTTGTGCATAAACTTTGTGCATAAAATTTGTGCATAAACTTTGTGCATAAATGTTTTGCATAAACTATGTGCATAAACAATGTGCATCAACTTTGTGCATAAACTTTGTGCATAAACTTTGTGCAAAAACTTTGTGCATAGACTTTGTACATAGACTTTGTGCATAAACGTTGTGCATAAACTTTGTGGAGAAACTTTGTGCAGAAACTTTGTGCATAGACTTTGTACATAGACTTTATGCATAAACGTTGTGCATAAACTTTGTGCATAAACTTCGTGCATAAACGTTTTGCATAAACTTTGTGCATAAACTTTGTGCATAAATTTTGTGCATAAGCTTTGTGCAGAAACTTTGTGCAGAACCTTTGTGCATAAACTTTGTGCATAAATTTTGTGCATAAACTTTGTGCATGAAATTTGTGCATAAACGTTCTGCATAAAGTTTGTGCATAAACGTTGAGCATAAAACTTGTGCATAAACTTTGTGCATATACTTTGTGCATAAACCTTGTGCATAAACTTTGTGCATAATCATTTTCCTTAATTTTTGCATACACTTTGTGCATATACTTTGTGCATAAACTTTGTGCATAAACTTTGTGCATAATTGTTGTGCATTAACTTTGTGCATAAACTTTGTGCATAATCTTTGTGCAGAATCTTTGTGCATAAACTTCGTGCATAAACTTTGTGCATAAACTTTGTGCATAAACTTTGTGCATAAACTTTGTGCATAAACGTTTTGCATAAACAATGTGCATAAACGTTGTGCATAAACTTTGTGCATAAACGTTGTGCAGAAACTTTGTGCATGAACTCTATGCATAAACTTTGTGCATAAACCTTGTGCATTAACGTTGTGCATAAACTTTGTGCATAAACCTTGTGCATTAACGTTGTGCATTAACTTTTTTCATAAACTTTCTGCATAACCTTTGTGCAAAAACGTTGTGCATAAACTTTGTGCATAAACTTTGTGCATACACTTTGTGCAGAAAAGTTGTGTGTAAACTTGGTGAATAATCTTTGTGCAGAAACATGGTGTATAAACTTTGTGCAAAAAAACGTTGTGCATAAACTTTGTGCATAAAATTTCAGCACAAACGTTGTGCATGAACTCTGTGCACAACGTTTGTGCAAAATATTGTGCATAATCATTGTGTAAAAACTTTGTGCCAAACTATGTGCATAACAATTGTGCATAAACTTTGTGCATACACTTTGTGCATAAACGTTGTGCATAAACTTTGTGCATAAACTTTGTGCACAAACATTATGCATAAACTTTGTGCATAAACATTGTGCAGGTACTTTGTGCATAAACGATGTGCATAAACTTTGTGCATAAACTTTGTGCATAAACTTTGTGTATATACTTTGTGCAAAAAATCTGTGCATAAACTTTGGGCATAAACGTTGTGCATAAACGTAGTGCATAAACTTCGTGCATAAACATTGTGCATCAACTTTCTGCATAAACTTTGTGCATAAACCCTGTCCATTAACTTTTTGCATAACTTTTGTGCATAGCATCTGTGCATAAACTTTGTGCATAAACTTTGTGCAGAAATGTTTTGCATAACCGTTGTGCATAAACTTTGTGCATAAACTTTGTGCATAAACGTTGTGCATAAACTTTGTGCATAAACTTTGTGCATAACCTTTGTGCATAAACTTTATGCATAAACGTTGTGTATAAACTATGTGCATAAACGTTGTGCAGAACCTTTGTGCAAAAGATTTGTGCATAAACTTTGTGCATGAACTTCGTCCACAAACTTTGTGCATAAACGTTTTTTAGAAACTATGTGCATAAACGTTTTGCATAAACTTTGTGCATAAGCTTTGTGCATAAACTTTGTGCATAAACTTTGTGCATAAACTTTGTGCGTAAACTTTGTGCAGAAACTTTGTGCTGAAACTTTGTGCACAACCTTTGTGCATAAGCTTTGTTCATAAACATTGTGTATAAACTTTGTGCATAAACTTTGTGCACAAACTTTGTGCACAAACATTGCGCATAAATTTTGTGCACAAACTCTGTTTATGAATATAGTGCCTAAAATTTGTGCATAAACGTTGTGCCTAAAGTTTGTGCACAATCTTTTTGCATAAACGTTGTGTATAACCTTTGTGCACAAACTTTGTGCTTAAACTTTGAGCTTTATCTTTGTGCATAAAAATTTTCGATAGACTTTGTGCATAAAATCTTTGCATAAACTTTGTGTATAGACTTTGTGCATAGACTTTGTGCAGAAAATTTGTACAGAAACTTTATGCATAAACTTTGTGCATAAACTTTGTGCAAAAACTTTGTGCATAAAATTTGTGCATAAACTTTGTGCATCAACTTTGTGCACAAAGTTTGTGCATAAGCATTGTGCATAAACTTTGTGCATAAACGTTGTGCATAAACATTGTGCATAGCCTTTGTGCATAAACGTATTGTATAAAATCTGTGCATAAACTTTGTGCATAAACTTTGTGCATAAATGTTGTGCATAAAATTTGTGCATAAACTTTGTGCATGAACTTTGTGCATAAACTATGTGCACAAAGTCTGTGCATAAAATTTGTGCATAAACGTTGTGCATAAACTTTGTGCATATAATCTGTGCATAGACTTTGTGCATAAATATTGTGCATAAACTTTGTGCATAAACTTTGTGCGTAAACTTTGTGCATAAACTTTGTGCACAAACGTTGTGCATTGACTTTATGCACAAACTTTGTGCATAAACGTTTTGCATAAACTTTGTGCATAAACGTTTTGCATAAAATTTGTGCATAAACTTTGTGTATAAACGTTGTCCATAAACTTTGTGCATAAACTTTGTGCATGAACTTTGCACATAAACGTTGTGCATACATCTTTTTGCAAAACCTTTGTGCATAAAAGTTGTGCATAAACTTTGTACACAAACTCTGTGCATAAACTTTGTGCATAAACTCTGTGCATAAAATTTGTGCATAAACGTTGTGTATAAAGTTTGTGCATAAACATTGTGCTTAAAGTTTGTGAAGAAACTTTGTGCAAAACCTTTGTGCATAAACTTTGTGCATAAACTTTGTGCATAAACTTTTTGCATAACCTTTGTGCATAACCTTTGTGCATAACCTTTGTGCATAAACGTTTTGCATAAACTTTGTGCATAAACTTTGTGCATAGAATTTGTGCATAAAAATTGAGCATAAGCATTGTGCATAAACTTTGTGCATGTACCTTGTGCATGAAGCTTGTGCATAAACTTTGTGCATAAATTTTGTGCATAAATTTTGTGCATAAACTTTCTGCATAAACTTTGTGCATATAATTTGTGCATAAACTCTGTGGATCAACTTTGGGCATAAACGTTTTGCATAAATGTTGAGCATAAGCTTTGTGCATAAACTTTCTGCATAACCTTTGTGCATAGACTTTCTGCATAAACTTTGTGTATAAACTTGTGCATAACCTTTGTGCATAACCTTTGTGCATAAACATTGTGCATAAACTCTGTTCTAAGCTTTGTGCATAAACATTGTTCATAAGCATTGTGCATAAGCTTTGTGCATAAACGTTGTGCATGAACGTTGTGCATAAACTTTGTGCATAAATTTTGTGCATAGATTTTGTGCATAAACTTTGTGCATAAACTTTGTGCATAAAGTTTGTGCATATAATTTGTGCTTTATCTCTGTGGATAAACTTTGGGCATAAAAGTTGTGCATAAATGTTGAGCATAAAGTTTGTGCAGCATAACCTTTGTGCATAACATTTGTGCATAAACTTTGTGCATAGAATTTTTGCATAAATATTGTGCATTAACTTTGTGCATAAACGTTTTGCATAACCGTTGTGCATAAACTTTGTGCATAAACTTTGTGCATAAACGTTGTGCATAAACTTTGTGCATAAACTTTGTGCAGAAACTTTGTGCATAAACTATGTGCATAAACTATGTGCATAAACGTTGTGCAGAAACTTTGTGCAGAAAATTTGTGCATAAACTTTGTTTCTAAACTTTGTGCATGAACTTTGTGCATCAACGTTTTGTAGAAACTATGTGCATAAACGTTTTTCATAAACTTTGTGCATAAACTTTGTTCATAACATTTATGCATAAATTTTGTGCATAAACTTTGTGCGTAAACTTTGTGCAGAAAATTTGCGCAGAAACTTTGTGCAGAATCTTTGTGCATAAGCTTTTTTCATAAACTTTGTGCATAAAATTTGTGCATAAACTTTGTGCACAAACGTTGCGCATAAACTTTGTGCACAAACTCTGTTTATAAATATTGTGCCTACACTTTGTGCATAATCTTTGTGCATAAACGTTGTGCATAAACTTTGTGCATAAACGCTGTGCATATGCTTTGTGCAGACAGTTTGTGCGTAAACTTTGTCCTTGATCTTTGTGCATAACATTTGTCCATAGACTTTGTGCATAAACGCTTTGCATACACTTTGTGCATAGACTTTGTGCATAGACTTTGTGTAGAACCTTTGTGCATAAACGTTGTGCATAAACTTTGTGCATAAACTTTGTGTACAAACGTTGTGCATTCACTTTGTGCACAACATTTATGCATAAACTTTGTGCATAAACGTTTTGCATAAACGTTGTGCATAAACTCTGTGCATAAATTTTGTGCATAAACGTTGTGCATAAACTCTGTGCATAAACTTTGCGCATAAACTTTGTGCATTAACGTTGTGCATAAAATTTGTGCATAAACTTTGTGCATGAACTTTGTGCATAAACTATGTGTATAAACTCTGTGCATAAAATCTGTGCATAAACATTGTGCATAAACTTTGTACATAAACTTTGTGCCTAAATGTTGTGCCTAAATGTTGTGCACATACTTTGTGCATAATTATTGTGCATAAACTTTGTGCATAAATGTTGTGCATAAACGTTGTGCAGAAATTTTGTGCAAAAACTTTGTGCGTAAACTTTGTGCATAAACTTTGTACACAAACTTTGTGCATTCGTTTTTGTGCATAACCTTTGTGCATAAACGTTGTGCATAGATTTTGTGCACAAACTCTGTGCATTAACTTTGTGCATAAACTTTGTGCATAAACTTTGTGCATAAACTTTGTGCATAAACTTTGTGCATAAACTTTGTGCATAAACTTTGTGCATAAATATTGTGCATACCTGTTGTTCATAAACTTTGTGCATAAACTTTGTGCATAAACGTTGTGCATAGATTTTGTGCACAAACTCTGTGCATAAACGTTGTGCATAGATTTTGTGCACAAACTCTGTGCATAAACGTTGTGCATAGATTTTGTGCACAAACTCTGTGCATAAACGTTGTGCATAGATTTTGTGCACAAACTCTGTGCATAAACGTTGTGCATAGATTTTGTGCACAAACTCTGTGCATAAACGTTGTGCATAGATTTTGTGCACAAACTCTGTGCATAAACGTTGTGCATAAATTTTGTGCATCAACTTTGTGAATAAACTTTGTGCAAACCCTTTGTGCATAAAAGTTGTGGATTAATTTTGTGTATAAACTTTGCACATTAACTTTGTGCATAAACTTTGCGCAGAAACGTTGTGTTAAAACGTTCTGCATAAACTTTGTGCATAAATATTGTGCATACCTGTTGTTCATAAACTTTGTGCATAAACCTTGTGCATAAACTTTGTGCATAACATTTGTGCATGAACTTTGTGCATAAACTTTGTGCATAACATTTGAGCATAAACTTAATGCATAAACATTGTGCATAAGCATTGTGCATAAACTTTGTGCATAAACTTTGTGCATGAACTTTGCGCATAAACTTTGTGCATAAACTTTGTGCATACACTTTGTGCACAAATGTTGTGCATAAACTTTGTGCATAAACATTGTGCATAAGCATTGTGCATAAACTTTGTGCATAAACTTTGTGCATGAACTTTGCGCATAAACTTTGTGCATAAACTTTGTGCATACACTTTGTGCACAAATGTTGTGCATAAATGTTGTGCACAAACTTTGTGCATAAACTTCGTGTGTAAACGTTGTGCATAAACATTGTGCATAAACTTTGTGCATACATTTTGTGCATAAACTTTGTGCATAAACCTTTTGCATAAACTTTGTGCATAAACTTCGTGTGTAAACGTTGTGCATAAACATTGTGCATAAACTTTGTGCATACATTTTGTGCATAAACTTTGTGCATAAACCTTTTGCATAAACTTTGTGCATAAACTTTGTGCAGAATATTTGTGCATAATCTTTGTGCATAAACGTTCTGCATAAATGTTTTGCACAAACGTTTTGTGTAAACTTTGTGCATAAAAGGTTTTTATAAACTTTGTGCATAACCTTTGTGCATAAACTTTGTGCATGAACTTTTTGCATAAACTTTGTGCATAAACGTTGTGCATAAACTTTGTGCATAAAAGTTGTGCATAAAATTTGTGCATAAATAGTGTGCATAACGTTTGTGCATAAACTTTGTGCATAAACTTTGTGCACAAACGTTGTGCATAAACATTGTGCATAAACTTTGTGCATAAAAGTTGTGCATAAAATTTGTGCATAAATAGTGTGCATAACGTTTGTGCATAAACTTTGTGCATAAACTTTGTGCACAAACGTTGTGCATAAACATTGTGCACAAGCTTTGTGCATAAAAGTTGTGCATAAACGTTGTGCATATACTTTGTGCATAAACTTTGTGCATAGAGGTTGTGCAGAAACATTGTGCAAAACCTTTGTGCATAAACGTTGTGCATAAACGTTGTGCATAAACTTTGTGCATAAACTTTGTGCATAAATTTTGTGCATCAACTTTGTGAATAAACTTTGTGCATACACTTTGTGCACAAACTCTGTGCATAAACGTTGTGCATAAACTTTTTGCATACACTTTCTGCATAACGTTTGTGCATAAAATTTGTGCATAAACGTTGTGCATAAACTTTGTGCATAAACTTTGTGCATGAACTTTGTGCATAAACTTTGTGCATAAGCATTCTGCATAAACTTTTTGCATAAACTTTCTGCATAAACGTTGTGCATAAACTTAGTGCACAAACTTTGTGCATAAACTTTGTTTATAAACTTTGTGCCTAAACTTTGTGCAAAAACTTTGTGCATAAACTTTGTGCATAAACTTTGTGCACAAACGTTGTGCATAAACTCTGTGCATAAACGTTCTGCACAAACTTTGTGCATAAACTTTGTGCATAAAATTTGTGCATAAGCTTTGTGCATAAACTTTGTGCATGCACTTTGTGCATAAACCTTTCTGCAAAAACTTTGTGCATAAACGTTGTGCATCAACTTTTTGCATAAACGTTGTGCATAAACTTTGTGCATAAACGTTGTGCATAAACTTTGTGCATAAACGTTGTGCATAAACTTTGTGCATAAACGTTGTGCATAAACTTTGTGCATAAACGTTGTGCATAAACTTTGTGCATAAACGTTGTGCATAAACTCTGTGCATAAACGTTCTGCACAAACTTTGTGCATAAACTTTGTGCATAAAATTTGTGCATAAGCTTTGTGCATAAACTTTGTGCATGCACTTTGTGCATAAACCTTTCTGCAAAAACTTTGTGCATAAACGTTGTGCATCAACTTTTTGCATAAACGTTGTGCATAAACATTGTGCATAAACTTTGTGCATAACATTTGTGCATAAACTTTGTGCATGAACTTTGTGCACATAAACTTTGTGTAGAAATGTTGTGCATAAACTTTGTGCATAATCTTTATGCATAAAATTTGTGCATCAAATTTGTACAT
>SZWC01001617.1:240680-260559 GCA_023375785.1 Penium margaritaceum | reverse complement strand
TGTGCATAAACGTTGTGCATAAACTTTGTGCAAAACATTTGTGAATAAACTTTGTGCAAACCCTTTGTGCATAAAAGTTGTGGATTAATTTTGTGTATAAACTTTGCACATTAACTTTGTGCATAAACTTTGCGCAGAAATGTTGTGTTAAAACGTTCTGCATAAACTTTGTGCATAAACTTTGTGCATAATCTTTGTGCATACATTTTGTGCATAGACTGTGCATAAACTTTGTGCATAAACTTTGTGCATAAACTTTTGGCATAAATGTTGTGCATAATATTTGTGCATACAATTTGTGCATAAAATGTGTGCATAAACTTTGTGCATAAACTTTGTGCTTAAACTTTGTGCATAAACTTTGTGCATAAACTTTGTGCATAGAACTTTGTGCATAGAACTTTGTGCATAGAACTTTGTGCATTAATTTTGTGCATAAACGTTTTGCATAAACGTTGTACATAAACTCTGTGCATAAACTTTGTGCATAAACATTGTGCATAAACTTTGTGAATAAACTTTGTGCATAAATTTGTGCATAAACTTTGTGCATCAACTTTGTGCATAAACTTTGTGCATAACTTTTGTGCATAAACTTTGTGCATGAACTTTGTGCACATAAACTTTGTGCAGAAATATTGTGCATAAACTTTGTGCATAAACTTTATGCATAAACGTGGTGCATCAATTGTACATAAACTTTGTGCATAAACTTTGTGCACATGCTTTTTGCATAAACTTTGTGCATAGACATTGTGCATAATCTTTGTGCATAAACTTTGTGCATAAACTTTGTGCATAAAATTTGTGCAAAAATTTTGTGCATAAACTCTATGCTTAAACTTTGTGCATAAACGTTTTGCATAAACTATGTGCATAAACGTTGTGCATAAACTTTGTGCAGAAACTTTGTGAAAAAAATTTGTGCATAAACGTTGTGGATTAATTTTGTGTATAAACTTTGTGCATAAACTTTGTGTATAAATTTTGTGCATAAACTTTGTGCATAAACTTTGCGCATTAACTTTGTGCAGAAACTTTATGCAAAAACTTTGTCCAAAAACGTTCTGCATATACTTTGTGCATAAACTCTGTGCAAAAACTTTGTGCATAAAATTTGTACATAAACATTGTGCATAAACGTTTTGCATAAAATGTGTGCATAACATGTGTGCACAAACGTTGTGCATAACCTTCGTGCATAAATTTTGTGCATAAACTTTGTGCATACCCTTTGTGCATGACATTTGTGCATAGGCTTTGTGCATAAACATTTTGCATATACTTTGTGCACAAACTTTGTGCATAAACGTTTTGCATGAACTCTGTGCACAAACATTGTGCATAAACTTCGTGCATAAACTTTGTGCATAAGCGTTTTGCATAAACGTTGTGCAAAACCTTTGTGCATACACTTTATGCATAAACGTTGTGCATAAACTTTGTGCATAAACTTTGTGCATAACCTTTGTGCATAAACTTTGTGCGTGAACTTTGTGCATAAACGCTGTGCATAAACTTTGTGCATAAACGTTGAGCATCAAACTTGTGCATAACATTTGTGCATAAACGTTGTGCATAAACTTTCTGCATAAATTTTGTGCATAAACTTTGTGCATTTACTTTGTGCATAAACTCTGTGCATACACTTTGGACATTAACTTTGTGCATAAACCTTGTGCATAAACTTTGTGCATAAATGTTCTGCGAAAATGTTTTGCATGAACTTTGTGCATAAAATTTGTGCATAACCTTTGTGTGCATAAACTTTTTGCGTAAACATTGTACATAAACTTTGTGCATTAGCTTTGTGCATAAACTTTGTGCATAACCATTGTGCAGAAAGTTTGTGCATAAACGTCGTGTATAAACGTTGTGCATAAACATTGTGCATAAACTTGTGCATAAACTTTGTGCATAACCTTTGTGCATAAACTTTGTGCATAAACGTTTTGCAGAAACTATGTGCATAAGCAATGTGCATAAACTTTGTGTATAAACTTTGTGCACAAACTTTGTGCAGAAACTTTGTGCATGAACTTTGTGAATCAACTTTGTGCATAGACGCTGTGCATCAACGTTGTGCATTAAATTTTTGCATGAACTTTGTGCATGAACTTTGTGCATAAACTTTGTGTAGAAACATTGTGCAGAAACTTTGTACATATCCTTTGTGCATAAACTTTGTGCATAAACGTTGTGCATAAAATTTGTGCATGAACATTGTGCATGAACTTTGTGCGCAAACTTTGTGCATAAACTTTGTGCATAAACTTTGTGCATAAACTCTGTGCAGAAACTTTGTGCATTAACTTCGTGCATAATTTTTGTGCATAAATTTTGTGCATAAAAAATGTGCATAACATGTGTGCATAAACTCTGTGCTAAATATATGTGTATAAACATTGTGCATAAACTTTGTGCATAAACGTAGTGCATAACATTTGTGCATAAACTTTGTGCATAAACTTTGTGCATAAAACTTTGTGCATCAACTTTGTGCATAAACATTGTGCATAAACGTTTTGCATAAACGTTGTGCATAAACGTTTTGCATAAACTTTGTGCATAAACTTTGTGCATAAACGTTTTGCATGAAATTTATGCATAAACTTTGTGCATAAACTTCGTGCATAAACTTTGAGCATAAACTTTGTGCAAAAACTCTGTGCACAAACTTTGTGCGTAAACTTTGTGCATAGACTTTGTGCATAAACTTTGTGCATAATTTTTTTGCATAAACTTTATGCATAAAATTTGTGCATAAACTTTGTGCATACACGTTTTGCATAAACTATGTGCATAAACGTTGTGCATACACTTTGTGCATAAACTTTGTGTAGAAACTTTGTGATTAAACTTCGTGCATGAACATTGTGTATAACGTTGTGGATAAACTTTGAGCATAAAATTTGTGCATAACCTTTGTGCATAAACTTTGTGCATAAACGTTGTGCGTAAACATTGTGCATTAACGTTGTGCATACACTTTGTGCAGAAACGTTGTGCAAAAACTTTCTGCATACATTATGTGCATAAACTTTGTGCATAAACCTTTGTGCATCAAATTTGTACATAAACATTGGGAATAAACGTTTTGCATTAAGTTTGTGCATAACATGTGTGCATGAAATGTGTGCACAAACTTTGTGCATAAACTTTGTGCACAAAATTTGTGCATAAACTTTGTGCATAAACTTTGTGCATAAAATTTGTGCATAAACGTGTTCTATAACCTTCGTGCATAAACTTTGTGCATAAACATTGTGCATAAACTTTGTGCATAAACTTTGTGCACAAATCTTGTGCATGAACTTTGTGCACAGACTTTCTGCACATAAATTGTGCATAACGTGTGTGCATAAACTTTCTGCATAACCGTTGTGCATAAACGTTGTGCATAAACTTTGTGCATAAACTTTGTGCATAAACTTTGTGCACAAACATTGTGCATGATCTTTGTGCACAAACTTTGTGCAAAATATTGTGCATAAACATCGTGAAAAAACTTTATGCATAAACTTTGTGCATACAAATTGTGCATAAACTTTGTAAAAACTTTGTCCATAAACTTTGTGCATAAACTTTGTGTAGATACTTTGTGCATAAACTTTGTGCATGAGCTTTGTGCAAAAACGTTCTGCATAAATTTTGTGCATAAACATTGAGCATAAAACTTGTGCATACACTTTGTGCACAAATGCTTTTCATAAACCTTGTGCATATACTTTGTGCATGATCTCTGTGCATAAGCTTTGGCCATAAACTTTGTGCATAAACATTGTGCATAAACTGTGTGCATAAACTTTCTGCAGAAACGTTCTGCATAAAGTTTGTGCATAAACTTTGTGCATAACCATTGTGCATAAACTTTGTGCATAAACTTTGTGCATAAACTTTATGCATAAACTTTGTGCATAAACGTTGTGCATAAACTTTGTGCATAACCGTTGTGCATAATCTTTGTGCATAAAATTTTTGCATAAACGTTGTGTATAATCTTTGTGCATAAATGTTGTGCACAAACGTTTTGCATAAACTTTGTGCATAACCTTTGTGCATATACTTTATGCATAAACTTTGTGCATAAAATTTGTGCATAAGCTTTGTGCATATCTTTTGTTCATAATCTTTGTGCATAAACGTTGTGCAGAAAATGTGTGCATAAACTTTGTGCATAAATTGTGTGCATAAATTGTGTGCATAAAATTTGTGCATAAACATTGTGCATCAACGTTTTGCATGAACGTTGTGCATGAAATTTGTGCACAAACTTTGTGCATAAACTTTGTGCATAAATTGTATGCATAAACATTGTTCATAAACTTTGTGCATGAACTTTGTGCATGAATTTTGTGCAAAAACGTTGAGCATAAACTTTGTGTACAAACTTTGTGCACTAATATTGTGCATAAACTTTGCGCATAAACTTTGTGCATAAACGTTTTGCACAAATGTTTTGCGTAAACACTGTGCAAAAACGTTATTCATAAAATTTGTGCATAAATGTTAAGCATACTCTTTGTGCATAAACTCTGTGCATAAACTCTGTGCATAAACTTTGTGCATAAACTTTGTGCATAGACTTTGAAAATAGAATTTGTGCATAAACTTTGTGCATAAACGTTTTGCATAAACTTTGTGCGTAAACTTTGTGCATAAACTTTGTGCACAAACTTTGTACATAAACTTTGTGCATAAACTTTGTGCATAAACGTTTTGCATAAACTTTGTGCATAAACTTTGTGCATAAACTTTGTGAATAAACTTTGTGCATAAACGTTGTTCACCAACGTTGTGCATAAACTTAGTGGACAAACATTGCGCATAAATATTCTGCATAAATGTTGTGCATAAACATTGTGCATAAACTTTTTGCATGAACTTTGTGCATGATCTTTGTGCGTAAACTTTGTGCACAAACTTTGTGTATAAACTTTGTGCATAAACTTTGTGCATAAACTTTGTGCAAGACGTTTGTGCATAAACTTTGTGCATAGACTTTGTGCACAAATGTTGTGCATAAACTTTGTGCACAAACATTATGCATGAATATTGTGCATAAATTTTGTGCACAAACTTTGCGCATAAACGTTTTTCATAAACTTTGTGCACGAACTTTATGCATAAAATTTGTGCAAGACTTTGTGCATAAACTTTGTTCATAAACTTTGTGCATAAACTTTGTGCATAAATATTGTGCATAACAGTTTTGCAAAGAATGTGTCCATAAACGTGGTGCACAAACGTTGTGCATTAACATTGTGCAAAACATTTGTGCATAAGCTTTGTGCATACGATTCGTGCATAACCTTCATTTATACACTTTGGGCATAAACTTTGTGCATAAACTTTGTGCATAAACTTTGTGCATAACGTTTGTGCATAAACTTTGTGCATAAAATTTGTGCATAAACTTTGTGCATAAATGTTTTGCATAAACTATGTGCATAAACAATGTGCATCAACTTTGTGCATTAACTTTGTGCAGAAACATTGTGCAACAACTTTGTGCATAGACTTTGTACATAGACTTCCTGCATAAATGTTGTGCATAAACGTTGTGCAGAAACTTTGTGCAGAAACTTTGTGCATAGACTTTGTACATAGACTTTGTGCATAAACGTTGTGCATAAACTTTGTGCATAAACTTTGTGCATTAAATTTTTGCATAAAATTTGTGCACAAACTTTGTGCAGAAATTTTGTGCATAAGCTTTGTGCAGAAACTTTGTGCAGAAACTTTGTGCATAAACTTTGTGCATAAATTTTGTGCATAAACTTTGTGCATATTCTTTGTGCATAAACGTTCTGCATAAAGTTTGTGCATAAAAGTTGAGTATAAAACTTGTGCATAAACTTTATGCATATAATTTGTGCATAAACCTTGTGCATAAACTTTTTGCATAATCATTTTCCTTAATTTTTGCATACACTTTGTGCATAAACTTTGTGCATAAACTTTGTGCATAATTGTTGTGCATTAACTTTGTGCATGAAATTTTTTCATAATCTTTGTGCATAATCTTTGTGCATAAACATCGTGCATAAACTTTGTGCATAAACTTTGTGAATAAACTTTGTGCATAAACTTTGTGCATAAACGTTTTGCATAAACTATGTGCATAAACGTTGTGCATAAACTTTGTGCATAAACGTTGTGCAGAAACTTTGTGCAGAACATTTGTGCATGAACTTTGTGCATAAATTTTGTGCATAAACCTTGTGCATTAACGTTGTGCATAAACTTTGTGCATAAACTTTGTGCATAAACTTTGTGCATAAACTTTGTGCAGAAACTTTGTGCACAAACTTTGTGCATAAACTTTGTGCATAAACTTTGTGCATAAACAGTGTTCATAAACCTTTGTGCATAAACTTTGTGCATAATCATTGTGCATAACCGTTTTTCATAAACGTTCTGTATTAAATTTGTGCATAAACTTTGTGTAGAAACTTTGGGCATAACCTTGTGGCATAAAATTTGTGCATAAACTTTGTGCATAACATTTGTGCATAAACGTTGTGCATAAAATTTGTGCATAAACTTTGTGTATAAAATTTGTGCATAAACGTTGTGCATAAATGTTGTGCATAACCTTTGTGCATAATCTTTGTGCATAAACTTTGTGTATAAAACTTTGTGCAGAAATGTTTTGCATAAACATTGTGCATTATCCTTTGGCATAAACGTTTTGCAGAAAATCTATGCACAAACGTTGTGCATAAACTTTGTGCATAAACTTTATGCATAAACATTGTGCATAAACTTTGTGCATAAACTTTGTGCATAAACGTTTTGCACAAATGTTGAGCACTTTGTGTACAAACTTTGTTCATAAATACTGTGCATAAACTTTGCGTATAAAGTTTGTGCATAAACGTTTTGCACAAACGTTTTGCGTAAAGTTTCTGCATAAACGTTATGCATAAATGTTTTGCATAAATGTTGTGCATAATCTTTGTGCATAAACTCTGTGCATAAACTCTGTGCATAAACTTTGTGCGTAGACTTTGTACATAAATTTTGTGCATAAACTTTGTGCATAAACGTCTTGCATAAACTTTGTGCATAAACTTTGTGCACAAACTTTGCACATAAACGTTGTGCATAAACTTTGTGCATAAACATTTTGCATAAACTTTGTGCATAAACTTTGTGCATAAACTTTGTGAATAAACTTTGTGCATAAGAGCTGTACACAAATGTTGTGCATAAACTTAGTGCATAACAATTGTGCATAAACTTTGTTTATAAACATTGTGCATAAACGTTTTGCATAAAATTTGTGCATAAACTTTGTGCATAAACTTTATGCACAAACTTTGTGCACAAACTTTGTGCATAAACTTTGTGCATAAACTTTGAGCATAAACTTTGTGCAAGAAGTTTGTGCATAAACTTTGTGCATAGAATTTGTGCACACAAGTTGTGCATAAAATTTGTGCACAAACTTTATGCATAAATATTGTGCTTAAACTTTGTTCATAAACTTTGTGCATAGAATTTGTGCATAAACGTTATGCATAAACATTGTGCAAAACTTTGTGCATAAACTTTATTCATAAACTTTGTGCATAAACGTTGTCCATTAACGCTGTGCACAAAATGTGTGCATAAACTGTATGCATACGATTCGTGCATAAACTTTGTTTATACACTTTGGGCATAAACTTTATGCATAAACTTTCTGCACAAACTTTGTGCATAAACTTTGTGCATAACGTTTGTGCATGAACTTTGTGCATAAAATTTGTGCATAAGCTTTGTGCATAAACGTTTTGCATAAACTATGTGCATAAACGATGTGCATCAACTTTGTGCATAAACTTTGTGCAGAAACTTTGCGCAGAAACTTTGTGCATGGACTTTGTACATAGACTTTGTGCATAAATGTTGTGCATAAACGTTGTGCATAAGCTTTGTGCATAAACGTTGTGCATAAACTTTGTGCATAAACTTTGTGCATAAACGTTGTGCATAAACTTGTGCATAAATCATTGTGCATAGACTTTGTGCATATACATTGTGCATCAATGTTTTACATAAAATTTGTGCACAAACTTTGTGCATAAACTTTGTGCACAAACTTTGTGCATAAACTTTGTGCATAAACTTTGTGCATAAAATTTCTGCATAAACATTGTGCATCAACTTTGTGCATAAATGTTTTGTATACACTTTGTGCAAAAACGTTGTGCATAAACTTTGTGCACAAACTTTGTGCATAAATATTGTGCATAAACTTTGTGCAAAAACTTTGTGCAAAAACTTTGTGCATAAACTTTGTGCACAAACTTTGTGCATAAATGTTGTGCATAAACGTTATGCATAAACTTTGTGCATAAATTTTGTGCATAAACTTTGTGCATAAAATTTGTGCATGAACTTTGTGTATAAACTTTGTGCATAAACTTTGTGCATAAACTTTGTGCATACAATTTCTGCAAAACCTTTGTGCATAAACCTTTGTGCATAAACTTTGTGCGTAAACATTCTGCATAACCGTCATGCATAAAATGTTTTCATAAATTTTGTGCATAAACATTGTGCACAAAATTTGTACATAAACTTTGTGCATAAACTTTGTACATAAACTTTGTGCACAACCATTGTGCATAAACTTTGTGCATAAAAGTTGTGCATACACTTTTTTCATAAACTTTGTGCATACTTTTTGTGCATAAACTTTGTGCATAAACTTTGTGCATAAACTTTGTGCATAAACTTTGTGCATAAAATTTGTTCGTAAACTTTGTGCACAAAATATGTGCATAAACTTTGTTCATAAACTTTGTGCATTAACTTTGTGCATAAACTTTGTGCATAAACCTTTGTGCATAAACTTTGTGCATAAACATTGTGCATAAACGTTTTGCATAAACGTTGTGCATAAACTTTGTGCATAACATTTGTGCATAAACTTCGTGCATAAACGTTTTACAAAATATTTGTGCATAAACTTTGTGCATAAACTATGTGCATAAACTTTGTGCATGAACTTTGTACACATGAACTTTGTGCAGAAACGTTGTGCATAAACTTTGTGCATAAACTTTGTGCATCAACTTTGTGCATAAACGTTGTGCATAAACTTTGTGCAAACACTTTGTGCATAAACTTCGTGCATAAACTTTGTGCATAAAATTTGTGAATAAAATTTTGTGCATAAACTTTCTGCATAATCTTTGTGCATAAACTTTATGCATAAACGTTGCGCATAAACTTTGTGCAAAAACGTTTTCCATAATCAATGTGCATAAGCGTTGTGCATAAACTTTGTGCAGAAACTTTGTGAATAAACTTTGTGCATAAACTTTGTGCATACACGTTGTGAAGAAACTGTGTGCATAAACTTTGTGCATAACCTTTGTGCATAAACTTTGTGCATAAACTTTGTGCGTAAACTTTGCGCATTAACTTTGTGCATAAAATTTGTGCAGAAACTTTGTGCAAAACCTTTCTGCATAAACTTCGTGCATACACTTTGTGCATAAACGTTGTGCATAAACCTTTGTGCATACATTTTGTACATAACTATTGTGCATCAACGTTTTGCATAAAATCTGTGCATAAAGTTTGTGCATAGACTGTGTGCACAAACTTTGTGCATAAACTTTGTGCATAAACATTGTGCAGAAACGTTGTGAATAAACTTTGTGCATAACCTTTGTGCATAAAATTTGTGCATAAACTTTGTGCGTAACCTTTGTGCACAAAATTTGTGCAACAAATTTGTGCATAGACTTTGTGCATACAACTTATGCATAAACTTTGAGCATAAACGTTGTGCATTAACTTTGTGCATAAACTTTGTGCATAAACGTTGTGCACAAATGTTGTGCATAAACTTTGTGCACAGACTTTGTGCATAAATATGGTGCATAAAACTGGTTAATAATCTTTGTGCACTCACCTTTTACATGAACTTTGTGCAAAGAACTTGGTGCATAAACTTTGTGCAAAAACCTTTGTGCATAAATGTTGAGCACAAACGTTGTGCATGGAATTTGTGCACAAACGTTGTGCAAAATATTGTGCATGAACATTGTGTAAAACCTTTGTGCCTAAATGTTGTGCATAATAAATTGTGCATAAACTTTGTGCATAAACTTTGTGCATAAACGTTGTGCATAAACTTTGTGCATAAACTTTGTGTAGGAACTTTGTGCATAAACGTTGTGCACAATCTTTGTCCATAAACGTTGAGCATAAAACTTGTGCATAAACTTTGTGCATAAACTTTGTGCATACATTTTTGCATAAACTCTGTGCATAAAAGCTGTGCATATACTTTGTGCACAAACTCTGTGCATCAACTTTTGGCATAAACGTTGTGCATAAACGTTGTGCATAAACTTTGTGCATAATCGTTCTGCAAAACATTTCTGCATAAACTTTGTGCATAAACTTTGTGCATAACCTTTGTGCATAAACTTTGTGCATAACCTTTGCACATAAACTTTGTGCATAAACTTTGTGCATTACCGTTGTGCCTGAACGCTTTGCATAACCGTTGTGCATAAACTTTGTGCATAAACTTTGTGCATAAACGTTTAGCATAAACTATGTGCATAGATGTTGTGCATCAACTTTGTGAAGAAACTTTGTGCATGAACTCTGTGGACAAGCTTTGTGGATAAATGTTGTGCATAAACGTTGTGCATAAACTTTGTGCATAAACTTTGTGCATAAACATTGTGCATAAACTTTGTGCATAAACTTTGTGCATAAACGTTTCGCATAAACATTTTGCAGAACCTTTGTGCAAAAACATTGTGCATAAACTTTGTGCATAAAATTTGTGCATCAATTTTGTGCATAAACCTTTGTGCATAAACATTGTGCGGAACCGTTTTGCATAACATTTGTGCATAAATGTTGTGCATAAACTTTGTGCATAAACTTTGTGCATAAACTTTGTGCATAAGCTTTGTGCAAAAACGTTGTGCGCAAACGTTGTCCATAAACTTTGTGCACAAACTTTGTGCATAAATATTGTGCATAAACTTTGTGCATAAAATTTGTGCATAAACTTTGTGCATAAACGTTGTGCATGAACTTTGTGCATAATCTTTGTGCATAAACTTTCTCCATAAACTTTGTGCAAAAACTTTGTGCATAAACTTTGTGCATAAACCTTGTGCATAACCTTTGTGCATGAATATTGTGCATAGACGTCTTGCATAACATATGTGCATAACATTTGTGCAAAAACATTGTGCACAAACGTCGTGTATAACCTTTGTGCATAACATTTATGCATACACTTTGTGCATAAACTTTGTGCATAAAATTTGTGCATAAACGTTTTGCACAAACGTTGTCCATAAACATTGTGCACAAATGGTATGCAAAACTTTTGTGCATAAAATTTGTGCATAACATTTGTGCATAACGTTTGTGCATGAACTTTGTGTAGAAACTTTGTGCATAAAGTGTGTGCATAATGTTTAAGCATAAATTTTGTGCATAAACTTTGTGCATAAACTTTGTGCATAAACTTTGTGCATAAACTTTGTGCATAAAATATGTTCATTAACTTTGTGCATAAAATATGTGCATAACCTTTGTGCATAAACTTTGTGCATAACCTTTGTGCATAACCTTTATGCATCAAAATTGTGCATAAACGTTTTGCATAAACTTTGTGCATAAAACTTTGTGCATAAACTTTGTGCATAAACATTGTGCATAAACATTTTGCATATACATTGTGCATAAACTTTGTGCATAAACGTTGTGCATGAACTTTGTGCATAAACGTTTTGCATAAAATGTGTGCATAAACGTTTTTCATAAACTTTGTGCATAAACTTTGTGCATGAAGTTTGTGCACATGAAAGTTGTGCAGAAACGTTGTGCATAAATGTTGTGCATAAACTGTGTGCATAAACGTTGTGCATCAAATTTCTGCATAAACATTGTGCATAAACGTTGTGCACAAAACTCTGTGCATAAACTTTGTGCAGAAACTTTGTGAATAAAGTTTGTGCATAAAATTTGTGCATAAACGTCGTGGATAAACTGTGTAAATAAACTTTGTGCATAACCTTTGTGTATAAAATTTGTGCATAAACTTTGTGCGTAAATGTTGTGCATTACGTTTGTGCAAAAACGTTGTAAAGAAACTTTGTGCAAAAACGTTCTGCATAAAATCTGTGCATAAAATTTGTGCATAAACTCTGTGCATAAACTTTGGGCAAAAACTTTGTGCATAACCTTTGTGCATTACATTTGTACATAACCTTTGTGCATATATTTTGTGCATAAACATTGTGCATAAACTTTGTGCATAGACGTTTTACATAAACTTTGTGCACAAACTTTGTGCATAAACTCTGTGCATAAACTTTGTGCATAAAATTTATGCATACACTTTAAGCATAAACTTTGTGCCTAAATTTTGTGCTTAAACTTTGCGCATGAACTTTGTGCATAAACTTTGTGCACAAATGTTGTGCATAAACTTTGTGCACAAACACTCGGCATAAATATTTTGCATTAACTTTGTGCATAAACTTTCTGCATAACATTCGTGAAAAAACGTTATGCATAAACTTTGTGCATAAACTTTGTGCACAAACGTTGTGCATGAACATTCTGCACAACATTTGTGAGAAATATTGTGCATGATCATTGTGTTAAAACTGTGTGCCTAAACTTTGTGCATAAAAATTGTGTAAATTTTGTGCATAAACTTTGTGCATGAACTTTGTGCATAAACTTTGTGCAGAAACATTGTGCATAAACTTTGTGCATAAACATTGTGCAGGTACTTTGTGCATAAACATTGTGCATAAAATTTGTGCATAAACGTTGAGCATAAAACGTGTGCATAAACTTTGTGCATAAACTTTATGCATAAACTTTGGGCATAAACTTTATGCATAAACGTAGTGCATAAACTTCGTGCATAAACATTCTGCATAAAATTTCTGCATAAACGTTGTGCATAAACTTGGTGCATAACCCCTGTGCATTAACTTTGTGCATACATTTTGTGCATAAAACTTGTGCATAAACTTTGTGCATAAACTTTGTGCAAAAATGTTTTGCATAACCGTTGTGCATAAAATTTGTGCATAAACGTTGTGCATAAACGTTGTGCTTAAACTTTGTGCATAAACTTTGTGCATAACCATTGTGCATAAACTTTGTGCATAAACGTTTTGCATAAACTATGTGCATAAACGTTGTGCAGAAACTTGGTGCAAAACATTTGTGCATAAACTTTGTGCATGAACTTTGTGCACAAAATTTGTGCATAAACGTTTTGCAGAAACTATGTGCATAAACGTTTTGCATAAAATTTGTGCATAAGCTTTGTGCATAAACTTTGTGCATAAACTTTGTGCATAAACTTTGTGCGTAAACTTTGTGCAGAAACTTTGTGCTGAAACTTTGTGCACAACCTTTGTGCATATGATTTGTTCATAAACTGTGTGTATAAACTTTGTGCATAAACCTTGTGCATAAACTTTGTGCACAAACGTTGCGCATAAAATTTGTGCACAAACTCTGTTTATGAATATTGTGCCTAAAATTTGTGCATAAACGTTGTGCCTAAAGTTTGTGCATAATCTTTGTGCATAAACGTTGTGTATAACCTTTGTGCAGAACCTTTGTGCGTAAACTTTGAGCTTTATCTTTGTGCATAAACGTTTTCCATAGACTTTGTGCATAAACTCTTTGCATAAACTTTGTGTATAGACTTTGTGCATAAACTTTGTGCAGAAACTTTGTACAGAACCTTTGTGCATAAACTTTGTGCATAAACTTTGTAAATAAACTTTGTGCATTAAATTTGTGCACAAAGTTTGTGAATAAACGTTGTGCATAAACTTTGTGCATAAACGCTGTGCATAAACATTGTGCATAGCCTTTGTGCATAAACGTTGTGTATAAACTTTGTGCATAACCTTTGTGCATAAACTTTGTGCATAAACGTTGTGCATTTTATTTGTGTATAAACTTTGTGCACAAAGTCTGTGCATAAAATTTGTGCATAAACGTTGTGAATAAACTTTGTGCATACAATTTTTGCACAGACTTTGTGCATAAATATTGTGCATAAACTTTGTGCATAAACTTTGTGCGTAAACTTTGTGCAGAAAACTTGTGCATAACCTTTGTGCGTAAGCTTTGTGCATAAATTTTGTGCACAAACTTTGTGCATTGACTTTGTGCACAAACTTTGTGCATAAAAGGTTTGCATAAACTTTGTGCATAAACGTTTTGCATGAACTTTGTGCATAAACTTTGTAAATAAACGTTGTCCATAAACTCTGTGCATAAATGTTGTGCATGAACTTTGCGCATAAACGTTGTGCATACATTTTTGTGCATAAACTTTGTGCATAAACGTTGTGCATAAACTTTGTACACAAACTCTGTGCATAAACTTTGTGCATAAACTCTGTGCATAAAATTTGTGCATAAACGTTGTCCATAAAGTTTGTTCATAAACATTGTGCTTAAAGTTTGTGAAGAAACTTTGTGCAAAACCTTTGTTCATAAACTTTGTGCATAAACTTTGTGCATAAACTGTGTGCATAAACTTTGTGCATTACCCTTGTGCATAAACGTTGTGCATAAACTGTGTGCATAACATTTGTGCATAAACTTTGTGCATAAACATTGTGCATAAGCATTGTACATATACTTTGTGCATATACCTTGTGCATGAACGTTGTGCAGAAACTTTGTGCATAAATTTTGTGCATAAATTTTGTGCATAAACATTGTGCATAAACTTTATGCATAAACTTTGTGCATAAACTTTGTGCATATGAATTCTGAATAAACTCTATGGATAAACGTTGGGCATAAAAGTTGTGCATAAATGTTGAGCATAGGCTTTGTGCATAAACGTTCTGCATAACCTTTGTGCATAAACTTTGTGCATAAACTTTGTGTATAAACTTTGTGCATAACCTTTGTGCATAAACTTTGTGCATAAACTTTGTGCATAAACTCTGTGCTACGCTTTGTGCATAAACATTGTGCATAAGCATTGTGCATAAACATTGTGCATAAACTTTGTGCATGAACGTTGTACATAAACGTTGTGCATAAATTTTGTGCATAACTTTTGTGCATAAACGTTTTGCATAATTTTGTGCATAAACTTTGTTCATAACCTTTATGCATAAACTTTGTGCATAAACTTTGTGCATAAACTTTGTGCAGAAAATTTGTGCTGACACTTTGTGCACAATCTTTGTGCATAAGCTTTGTTCATAAACTTTGTGCATAAAATTTGTGCATAAACTTTGTGCACAAACGTTGCGCATAAACTTTGTGCACAAAAGTTTTGCATAACCGTTGTGCATAAACTTTGTGCGTAAACTTTGTACATAAACGTTGTACCTAAGCTTTGTGCATAATCTTTGTGCATAAACGTTGTGGATAAACTTTGTGCATAAACGCTGTGCATATGCTTTGTGCAGAAAATTTGTGCGTAAACTTTGTGCTTGATCTTTGTGCATAAAATGTTTCCATAGACTTTGTGCATAAACGCTTTGCATACACTTTTTGCATAGACTTTGTGCATACACTTTGTGTAGAAACTTTGTGCATAAACGCTGTGCATAAACTTGGTGCATAAACTTTGTGTACAAACGTTGTGCATTCACTTTGTGCACAAAATTTATGCATAAACATTGTGCATAAACGTTTTGCATAAACGTTGTGCATAAACTCTGTGCATAAACTTTGTGCATAAACGTTGTGCATAACCTCTGTGCATAAACTTTGTAAATAAACTTTGTGCATTAACGTTGTGCATTAAATTTGTGCATAAACCTTGTGCATGAACTTTGTGCATAAACTATGTGCACAAACTCTGCATGAAATTTGTGCATAAACGTTGTGCATAAACTTTGTGCATACACTTTGTGCACATACTTTGTGCATAATCATTGTGCATAAACTTTGTGCATAAACGTTGTGCAGAAAATTTGTGCAAAACCTTTCTGCGTAAACTTTGTGCATAAACTTTGTACACAAATTTTGTGCATTCATTTTTCTGCATAAACTTTGTGCATCAACGTTGTGCATAGATTTTGTGCACAAACTCTGTGCATAAACTTTGTGCATAAACTTTGTGCATAAAATTTGTGCATAAACTTTGTGCCTAAATGTTGTGCATAAATTTTGTGCATAAACGTTGTGCATAAAGTTTGTGCAGAAACTTTGTGCAAAAGCTTTGTGCATACACTTTGTGCATAAACTTTGTGCATAAACTTTGTGCATAAACTTTGTGCATAAACTGTGTGCAAAAACTTTGTGCATAAACATTGTGCATACCTGTTGTGCATAAACTTTGTGCATAAACTTTGTGCACAAACTTTGTGCATAAACTTTGTGCATAAACTTTGTGCATAACATTTGTGCATGAACTTTGTGCATAAACATTGTGCATAAGCATTGTGAATAAACGTTGTGCATAAAATTTGTGCATGAACTTTGTGCATAAACTTTGTGCATACACTTTGTGCACAAACGTTGTGCATGAACGTTGTGCACAAACTTTGTGCATAAACTTTGTGCGTAAACGTTGTGCATAATCTTTATGCATAAATTTTGTGCATAAACTTTATGCATACATGTTGTGCATAAACTTTGTGCATAAACCTTTTGCATTAACTTTGTGCATAACATTTGTGCATAAACTTTGTGCATAAACGTTGTGCATAAATGTTTTGCACAAACGTTTTGTGTAAAATTTGTGCATAACAGGTTTTTAAAAACTTTGTGCATAAACTTTGTGCATGAACGTTTTGCATATACGTTGTGCATAAACATTGTGCATAAACTTTGTGCATAAACTTTGTGCATAAACGTTGTGCATAAACTTTGTGCATAAATAGTGTGCATAATGTTTGTGCATAAACTTTGTGCAGAAACGGTGTGCATAAACACTGTGCACAAACTTTGTGCATAAACGTTGTGCACAAACGTTGTGCATAAACTTTGTGCATAAACTTTGTGCATAAACTTTGTGCATAACCTTAGTGCAGAAACTTTGTGCATAAACTTTGTTTATAAACTTTGTGCGTAAACTTTGTGCAAAAACTTTGTGCATAAACTTTGTGCACAAACTTTGTGCACAAACGTTGTGCATGAACTCTGTGCATAAACGTTGTGCATAAGCTTCGTGCATAAATTTTGTGCATAAAGTTTGTGCATAAAGTTTGTGCATAAACTTTGTGCATAACGTTTGTGCAGAAGAGTTGTGCAAAACCTTTGTGCACAAACTTTGTGCATAAACATTGTGCATAAACTTTGTGCATAAACTTTGTGCATAAACATTGTGCATACGTTTTGTGCATAAACTTTGTGCATAAATGTTGTGCATGAATCTTTTGCATAAACGTTGTGCATAAACGTTTTGCACAAATGTTTTGCGTAACATTTGTGCATAAACTTGGTGCATAAACTTGGTGCATAAACTTTGTGCATAAACTTTTTGCATAAACTTTGTGCATACACTTTGTGCATATACTTTGTGCATAAACTTTGTGCATAAACTTTGTGCATAAACGTTGTGCATAAACTTTGTGCATAAACTTTGTACAGAAACGTTTTGCATAAACTTTGTGCATGAACTTTGTGCATAAACTTTGTGCATAAACATTGTGCATAAACATTGTGCATAAACTTTGTGCATAAACTTTATGCATAAACTTTGTGCATAAAGGCTGTGCAAGAGCGTTGTGCATAAAGTTTGTGCATAAACTTGGTGCACAAACGTTGTGCATTAACGTTGTGCATACAATCTGTGCATAAACGTTGTACATATAATTCGTGCATAACCTTCATGTATAAACGTTGGTCATAAAATTTGTGCACAAACTTTGTGCGTAAAATTTGTGCATAAAATTTGTGCATAAACTTTGTGCACAAACTTTGTGCATAAACTTTGTTCATAAACGTTGTGCATAAACTTTGTGCACAAACGTTGTGCATAAGCTTTGTGCAGAATACTTGTGCGTAAATGTTGTGATTTTTATTTGTGCATAAACGTCTTCCATAGACTTTGTGCATAAAAATTGTGCATGAACTTTATGTGTACACTTTGCACGTAAACTTTGTACAGAAACTTTGTGCATGAACTTTGTGCATAATGTTTGTGCATAAACTTTGTGCAAATACGTTGTGCATTAACTTTGTGCACACATTATATGCATAAACGTTGTGCATAAACATTGTGCATAAACGTTGTGCATAAACTGTGTGCATAAACTTTGTGCATAAACTTTGTGCATAAACTCTGTGCATAAACTTTATGCACAACGTTTATGCATACAGTTCGTGCATAAACGTTTTGCATAAACTCTGTGCATAAACTTTATGCACAACGTTTATGCATAAAGTTCGTGCATAAACATTTTGCATAAATGTTGGACTTAAACTTTGTGCATAAACATTGTGGAGAAACTTTGTGCGTAAAGTTTGTGCATAATCTTTGTGCATAAACTTTGTGCATAAACTTTGTGCATAAACTTTGTGCATACACTTTGTGCATAAACGTTGTGCACGAACGTTGTGCATAAACTCTGTGCACAAACTTTGTGCATAAACTTTGTGCATAACCATTGTGCATAAACTTTGTGCATAAACTTTGTGCATAAAATTTGTGCATAAATATTGTGCACAAACGTTGTGCATAAACTTTGTGCACAAACTCTGTGCATAAACTTTGTGCATAAACGTTGTGCATAAACTTTGTACATAAACTTTGTGCGTAAATTTTGTGCATAAAATTTGTGCACAAATGTTGTGCATAAACGTTTTGCATAAACTTTGTGCATAACCTTTGTGCATAAACTTTGTGCATAAACATTGTGCATAAACCTTGTGCATAAACGTTGTTCATAAGCATTGTTCATAAACGTTTTGCATAAATTTTGTGCATAAACTTTGTGCAGAAACTTTGTGCATAAACGTTGTGCATAAACGTTGTGCATAAAGTTTGTGCATAAACTTTGTGCATGAACTCTGTGCATAAACTTTGTGCATGAACTTTGTGCATAAACTTTGTGCATAAACTTTGAACATAAATGTTGTGCAGAAACTTTGTGCAGAAACTTTGTGCATAAACTTTCTTCATAAACGTTGTGCATAAACATTGTGCATAAACCGTTGTGCATAAAATTTGTGCATAAACATTGTGCATAAACGTTTTGCATAAAAGTTGTGCAAAACCTTTGTGCATAATCTTTGTGCACAAGCTTTTGCATAAACGTTGTGCACAAACTTTGTGCAGAAACTTTGTGCATAAACTTTGTTTATAAACTTTGTACACAAACGTTGTGCATAAAGTTTGTGCACAAAGATTATGCATAAACTTTGTGCATAAAAGTTGTGCATAAATTTTGTGTAGAAACGTCGTGCATAAACTCTGTGCATAAGTGTTGTGCATAAACTTTGTGCATAAACTTTGTGCATGATGTTGAACGCTGTTGACCTAAGCAACAGCGAGACCCATACAAGAGGCATACGGGTCTCCTCACCCTCCGCTTCTATAGTCATGTTAAACATTGTGATCTTTATGGCGAGACCCGTCGCTGTGCGGGAGCCATAGTTAGAGCACGTAGCCTTTCACGTGTTCTACTTTCTGCTTGCATGGTCGTGTTGAACGTTGTAAGTCCAAGCAACAGCGAGACCCGTTGTTCACACGGGAGCTGTTAGGTATATTTTCAGAAAAGGGAGTGGTCAGGCTCAAGTCTGCATGCGACGCAAATTATTGGTGGGCGAGGTGGTTGTCCTCTCATGTGAGAGGCCTCGTCCACGTACTCTTTGTCTTGTCGTTGTGACTCACTTCAGTTCTAACTTTTCACCTCGATCTTCTCCGCTCACCCCTCACCCCGTC
>SZWC01001617.1:213215-234635 GCA_023375785.1 Penium margaritaceum | reverse complement strand
CTCTCTCTCTCTCTCTCTCTCCCTCTCTCTCTCTCTCTCTCTCTCTCTCCCTCCCCCTCTCTCTCTCCCTCCCTCCCTCTCTCTCTCTCTCCCTCCCCCTCTCTCTCTCCCTCCCTCTCTCTCTTTCCCTTTTCCCTCAGTCAACTCCAAGTCTGTCCCTTCTCGTTTCCGCTTGTTCCCTCATTCCACCCTCCCTCTCTCCCCACCTCCCTCCCTCTGGCATCGTCCCCGTCGTCCTCAGCGTCCTCGCCATCGTCGTCCACGCCATCCTCATCACCATCGCCATCATCCTCCCCGTCGCCATCAGCGTCGCCCTCTGCCCCACCTCTCTCTCCTCCTCCTCTTCCTCCCGTTCGTCAACGTCTTCATCCTCGTCCTCGCCATCGCCATCGCCATCGCCATCGCCATTGCCATCGCTGTCACTATCGGCATTTACATCCCTCCTACCTCTTTCTTTCTCTCCTTCTCTTGCTCTCGGCCTCCTCTCTGTCTGGCATTCCCCTTTGTTGTTGCTTGTCATGTCGCCCTCCGGTCCCTCTCCTCTGCCCCCCCTCCTCTTGTTGCCCGCCTTTGCCCCGTCCTTGGCCTTCCCCTTACCTCTTCCCTTGTCCTCCAGTCTTCATTCCAACCCCTCTTTCATACCAGCCCCTATTCCTCCCTGTGCTTGTGGCCCCCGTTTGTCTGCGTCCGTTCCTTCTTCTCCGCTCCTTTGCTTCTATTGTGCCGCTCCCGGGCATGCATGGTAGTGTTGTCCGTGTCGCCCTCCCTTGTGGGTGCCTCGCGGCCTCCACCAGGTTTCCCCTGTGTCGTTGTCTCCTCATTCTCTCCTCCCGCGTCTTCCCGCCTTCGCTGCTCAAGTTGCCAGTCTCGCTGCTGTTCATGCGTCAGCGTGTCCTCCCCCGTTGCTTCGCGCCGTTCATGTTCTCACCGATGTCATTCGTCTCACGTCCGCGCCTCCTCGCGCATGCGCCCTCTCTCCCGATGCTGCTGACCTCCTCCTTCGTTCCCTCACTGTTGTCCCTTCCTTCTCTCCTATGCTCCCCTCCCCTTGTCCAACCATCCCCCCACCCTCATCTTGTGCCTTCCCCACCGCTCTCCTTTCGGCCACCTCCTCTCCCTCCTCCCCCTCCAGAATTCCCCTCTCATCACCGTTGTCTCCGCCTACATCCACTCTGCCCCTCCCTTCCTCCGTCCTCCACCTCCTCCCCCTCTCTCCCCGTCTTGCCACCCCCTCCACTTCCCTTCCCTGCCCCACACCCTCCACCTCCACCTCCAACCCACCGGTCCCCTTCCCCTCATCTCCGCCGGCCGCTCGCTCGCCCTCCTCTGGCTCCTCCACCTCCCTCTCCGATGGCCTTTCACTCCCCACCTCTCCCACGTCCTCCTTGTCCTCTCCTCGCACCCCTCCAGTTCCTGATCCTCGTTCTTTGCCTTCCCCTCCCCCTCCTCCCACTCTATAGCCTCTTGTCCCTCCTCCGTCGTTGTCTACGCGTGCTCGCAAGCGGTTCCGTCAACGACAACGTCGTTCCCTTGACCCTCCTCCTTCTCCATTGCCCCCCCCTACGCCTTTGCCCTTGCCTGCCTCATCCGATCCTTCTCCTGTCCTCAGCGACCTTCATCATCGGCTCATCACCCTCATCCGATGCTTTCCTACCATCCTCGCTGCCTACGGCCTCACCAAATCCTACATTTCCACCTTGTCCCTTGATTCCCTTCAAGCGGTCATTGACGACGCCACCATGCTCTTCTTATCTACCACTGAGCTCCTTATCCCATGACCCCCTTCTCCACCCCGTGGTTGTCACATCCTCCTCTCCTCCTGCTCTTGCATTGCTAATCTGTTGTAACGACGAGACCCACCATCGTGTGGGAGCCGAGTTTAGTGTGACCTTACCTTGCCCTTTCTTGCATCATTCGTGTGGTGAGACCCATTCTGCATTGGGAGCCCATTGAGAGGTAGTGAACTTATGAGACGCACCATCGTGTGAGAGGCATTTTGGTCTCATGAACCTCCGCTTCTCTAGTCATGTTCACCATTGTGATATTGTTGGCGAGACCCGTCGCTGTGCGGGAGCCACACTTAGAGCACGTCGCATTCCGCATGCAGTAGATTCTGCTTGCATAGTCATATTGAACGCTGTTGACCTAAGCAACAGCGAGACCCATACAAGAGGCATACGGGTCTCCTCACCCTCCGCTTCTATAGTCATGTTAAACATTGTGATGTTTATGGCGAGACCCGTCGCTGTGCGGGAGCCATAGTTAGAGCACGTAGCCTTTCACGTGTTCTACTTTTTGCTTGCATGGTCGTGTTGAACGTTGTATGTCCAAGCAACAGCGAGACCCGTTGTTCACACGGGAGCTGTTAGGTGTATTTCCAGAAAAGGGAGTGGTCAGGCTCAAGTCTGCATGCGACGCAAATTATTGGTGGGCGAGGTGGTTGTCCTCTCATGTGAGAGGCCTCACCCGCGTACTCTTTGTCTTGTTGTTGTGACTCATTTCAGTTCTAACTTTTCACCTCAATCTTCTCCGCTCACCCCTCACCCCGTCGTATTCAACACATAAACGTTGTGCATAAAGTTTGTGCATAAACGTTGTGCATAAACTTTGTGCATGAACTTTGTGCCTAAACGTTGTGCATAAACGTTGTGCATAAACTTTGTGCATACACTTTGTGCATAAACTTTGTGACTAAACTTTGTGCATAAACGTTTTGCATACAATTTGTGCATAAACTTTGTGCATAAAATTTGTGCATAAAGTTTGTGCATAAAATTGGGGCATACCCTTTGTGCATAAACTTTGTGCATAAACTATGTGCATAAACTTTGTGCATAGACTTTGTGCACAGACTTTGTGCATAAATATTATGGATAAAGTTTGTGCATAAACGTTGTGCCTAAACTTTGTGTATAAACTTTGTGCATAAACATTGTGCATAAACTTTGTGCATACAATTTATGCATATGTTTTGTGCAGAAACTTTGTGTGTAAACTTTGTGCTCTTTTTTTGTGCATAAACTTTGTCCATAGACTTTGTGGATAAACGTTTTGCATAAACTTTGTGCATACACTTTGTGCATGAACTTTGTGCAGCAACTTTGTGCATAAACGTTTTGCGTAAACTTTCTGCATAAACTTTGTGCACAAACGTTGCGCATTGACTTTGTGCACAAAATTTGTGCATAAACTTTGTGCATAAACGTTGTGCATAAACGTTTTGCATAAGCTTTGTGCATAAACATTGTGCATAAACTCCATGCATAAACTTTGTGCATAAACTTGGTGCATAAAAGTTGTGCATAAACTTTGTGCATAAACGTTGTGCAAAAAAGTTGTGCAAAAACTCTGTGCATACATTTTGTGCATAAACTTTGTGCATAAACTTTGTGCATAAACTTTGTGCATAACATTTGTGAATAAAATTTGTGCATAAACTTTGTGCTTAAACATTGTGCATAAACGTTGTGCATAAATATTGTGCATAACATTTGTGCATAGACTTTGTGCATAAACTTTGTGCATAAACGTTGTGCATAAATTTTGTGCATAAACTTTGTGCATAAACATTGTGCATAAACTCTGTGCATAAAATTTGTGCATAAAATTTGTGCGTAAACTTTGTGCACAAACGTTGTGCATAAATATTGTGCACAAACTTTGTGCATAAAGTTTGTGCATAAACGTTGTGCATAAACTTTGTGCATAAACATTGTGCATAAAGTTTGTGCAGAAAAATTGTGCAAAACCTTTGTGCATAAACTTTGTGCATAAACTTTGTGCATAAATTTTGTGCATAAACTTTGTGCATAAACATTGTGCATAAACTTTGTGCATAAATTTGTGCATAAACTTTGTGCATAGATTTTGTGCATAAGCATTGTGCATCAACTTTATGCATAAAATTTGTGCATAATATTTGTGCATACCTTTTGTGCATAAATGTTTTGAATAAACTTTGTGCATAAACTTTGTGCATAAACTTTGTGCATAAACTTTGTGCATAAACTTTGTGCATAAACGTTGTGCACAAACGTTGTGCGTAAACTTTGTGCACTAACTTTGTGCATACACTTTGTGCATAAACGTTGTGCATAAACTTTGTGCATAAACTTTGTGCATAACGTTTGTGCATAAACTTTGTGCAAAACCTATGTGCATAAACTTTGTGCATAAACTTTGTGCATAAAGTTTGTGCATAAACTTTGTGCATAAACTTTGTGCATACACGTTGTGCATAAAAGTTTTGCACAAACGTTTTGCATAAACATTGTGCAAAAACTTTGTTCATAAACTTTGTGCATAAGCTTTGTGCATAAACTTTGTGCATAAACTTTGTGCATAAACGTTGTGCATAAAATTTGTGCATAAACAATGTGCAGAAACTTTCTGCATAAACTTTGTGCATAAACTTTGTGCATAAACTTTGTGCATAAACTTTGTGCAAAAAATTTATGCATAAACTTTGTGCAAAATCTTTGTGCAAAAACTTTGTGCATAAACTTTGTGCATAAAGTTGGTACACAAACGTTGTGCATTAACTTTGTGCATACAAATTGTGCATAAAATTTGTACATATAATTCATGCATAACCTTCGTGTATAAAAGTTGGGCATAAACTCTGTGCACAAACTTTGTGCATAAAGTTTGTGCACAAACTTTGTGCATAAACTATGTGCATAAACTTTTTTCACAAACTTTGTGCATAAACGTTGTGCAGAAAATGTGTGCTGAAACTTTGTGCATAATCTTTGTGCATAAGCTTTGTTCATAAACTTTGTGCATAAACTTTGTGCATAAACGTTGTGCATAAACTTTGTGCATAATCTTTGTGCATATACTTTGTGCATAAACTGTGTGCATAAAATTTGTGCATAAACTCTGTTTATACATATTGTGCATAAACTTTGTGCATAAACATTGTGCATAAACTTTGTGCATAAATGTTGTGCAGAAACGTTTTGCGTAAACTTTGTGCTTTTCCTTTGTTCATAGACTTTGTCCATAGACTTTGTGCCTAAACGTTGTGCATAAATTTTGTGCATAGACTTTGTGCATAAACTTTGTGCAGAAACTTTGTGCATAAACTTTGTGCATAAACTTTGTGAATAAACTTTGTGCACATACGTTGTGCATGAACTTTGTGCACAAATTTTGTGCATAAACGTTGTGCATAAACTTTGTGCATAAACGTTGTGCATAAACTTTGTGCATAAACTTTGTGCATAAATGTTATGCACAAACTCTGTGCATAAGCCTTGTGCATAAACGTTGTGCATAAACTTTGTGCATAAAATTTGTGCATAAACGTTGTGCATAAACTTTGTGCGCAAACATTGTGATCAAACGTTGTGCATAAACTTTGTGCACAAACTTTGTGCGTAAATATTGTGCATAAACTTTGTGCATAAACGTTGTGACTAAACTTTGCGCATAAACTTTGTGCATAAACTTTTTGCATAAACTTTGTGCATAAACTTTGTGCAGAAACGTTGTGCATAAACTTTGTGCATAAACTTTGTGCACAAACGTTGTGCATAAAATTTGTGCACAAACTCTGTTTTTAAATACTGTGGATAGAATTTGTGCATAAACGTTGTGCCTAAACGTTGTGCATAAATGTTGTGCAGAAACGTTTTGTGTAAACTTTGTCCTTTTTCTTTGTGCATAAACTTTGTCCATAGACTTTGTGCATAAAATTTGTGCATAAATTTTGTGTATAGACTTTGTGCATAAACTTTTTGCAGAACCTTTGTGCATAAACTTTGTGCATAAACTTTGTGAATAAACTTTGTGCACATACGTTGTGCATTAACTTTGTGCACAAGTGTTGTGCACAAATTTTGTGCATAAACGTTGTGCATAAACATCGTGCATAAACTTTGTGCATAAACTTTGAACATAAACATTGTGCATAACCTCTGTGCATAAACTTTGTGCATAAATTTTGTGCATAAACGTTGTGCACAAACTCAGTGCATAAGCCTTGTGCATAAACGTTGTGCATAAACCTTGTGCATAAACTTTGTGCATAAACATTGTGCATAAACTTTGTGCGTAAACTTTGTGATCTAACGTTCTGCATGAACGTTGTGCACGAACTTTGTGTGCAAATATTTTGCATAAACTTTGTGCATAAACGTTGTGCCTAAAATTTGTGCATAAACTCTGTGCATAACCCCTGTGCATTAACTTTGTGCATAAACTTTGTGCAAAAACTTTGTGCATAAACTTTGTGCATAAACGTTTTGCACAAACTTTGTGCATTAACTTTGTGCACAAAATTTGTTCATAAGCTTTGTGCATAAACTTTGTGCATAAACATTGTGCATAAAATTTCTGCATAAACTTGGTGCATAAACGTTGTGCATAAACTCTGTGCATACAATTTGTGCATAAACTTTGTGCATAAATGTTGTGCATAAATTTTGTGCATAAACTTTGTGCATAAATGTTGAGCACAAACGTTGTGCATAGACTTTGTGCACAAACGTTGTGCAAAATATTGTGCATGAACATTGTGTAAAACCTTTGTGCCTAAACGTTGTGCATAAGAAATTGTGCATAAACTTTGTGCATAAACGTTGTGCATAAAAGTTTTGCATAAACTTTGTGCATAAACTTTGTGAACAAACTTTGCGCATAAACTTTGTGCATAAACTTTGTGCAGGAACTTTGTGCATAAATGTTGTCCACATCTTTGTCCATAAAGGTTGAGCATAAAACTTGTGCATAACCTTTGTGCATAAACTTTGTGCATAAACTTTGTGCATAAACATTGTGCATAAACTTTGTGCATATACTTTGTGCACAAACTCTGTGCATCAACTTTGGGCATAAACTTTGTGCATAAACGTTGTGCATAAAAGTTGTGCATAAACGTTCTGCAAAACCTTTCTGCATAAACTTTGTGCATAACCTTTGTGCATAAACTTTGTGAATAACCTTTGTGCATAAAATTCGTGCATAAAATTTGTGCATTAACATTGTGCATGAACGTTTTGCATAACCGTTGTGCATAAACTTTGTGCATAAACTTTGTGCATAAACGTTTTGCATAAACTTTGTGCATTAAGTTTGTGCATAACCGTTGTGCATGAACTTTGTGCATAAATGTTTTCCATAAATTTTGTGCATAAACATTTTGCATAAACTATGTGCATAAACGTTGTGCATAAACTTTGTGCAGAAACTTCGTGCAGAAACTTTGTGCATGAACTTTGTGCATAAACTTTTTGGATAAACGTTGTGCATAAACGTTGTGCATAAAATTTGTGCATAAACTTTGTGCATAAACATTGTGCATAAACTTTGTGCATAAACTTTGTGCATAAAAAATCCGCATAAATGTTTTGCAGAACCTTTGTGCAAATACGTTGTGCATAAACATTGTGCATAAACTTTGTGCATCAACTTTGTGCATAAACCTTTGTGCATAAACATTGTGCGTAACCATTTTGCATAACATTTGTGCATAAACGTTGTGCATAAACTTTGGGCATAAAATTTGTGCATAAACGTTGTGCATAAACTTTTTGCATAAACTTTGTGCATAAACTTTGTGCATAAGCTTTGTGCAAAAACGTTGTGCACAAACGTTGTCCATAAAAATTGTGCACAAACTTTGTGCATACATATTGTGCATAACATTTGTGCATAAACTTTGTGCATAAAATTTGTGTAGAAACGTTGTGCATAAAATTTGTGCAAAATATTTGTGCAGAAACTTTGTCCATAAACGTTGTGCATAAACTTTGTGCATAAACTTTGTGCATAAACCTTGTGCATAAACTTTGTGCATGAACATTGTGCATAAAAGTCTTGCATAAAATTTGTGCATAACATTTATGCAAAACCTTTGTGCACAAACGTTGTCTATAACCTTTGTGCATAAAATTTATGCATACAATTTGTGCATACAATTTGTGCATAAACTTTGTGCATAAACTTTGTGCATAAACTTTGTGCATAACATTTTTGCACAAACGTTGTCCATAAACATTGTGCACAAACGTTGTGCATAAATATTGTGCATAAACTTTGTGCATAACATTTGTGCATAACGTTTGTGCATAAACTTCATGTGGAAACGTTGTGCATAAAGTGTGTGCATAATTTTTAAGGATAAATTTTGTGCATAAACTTTGTGCATAAACTTTGTGCATAAACTTTGTGCATAAAATATGTTCATAAACTTTGTGCATAAAATATGTGCATAAACTTTGTGCATAAACTTTGTGCATAACCTTTGTGCATAACCTTTGTGCATCAAAATTGTGCATAAACATTTTGCATAAACTTTGTGCATAAAACTTTGTGCATAAAATTTGAGAATAAACATTGTGCATAAACGTTTTTCATATACTTTGTGCATAAACTTTGTGCATAAACTTTGTGCATAAACTTTGTGCATGAACTTTGTGCATAAACGTTTTGCATAAAATTTGTGCATAAACATTTTTCATAAACTTTGTGCATAAAGTTTATGCACATAAACGTTGTGCAGAAACGTTGTGCATAAACACTGTGCATAAACTGTGTGCATAAACTTTGTGCTTCAACTTTCTGCATAAACTTTGTGCATAAACTTTGTGCATAAAATCTGTGCATAAACTTTGTGCATAAACCTTGTGCATGAACTTTATGCATAAAAATTGTGCATAAACTTTGTGCATAAACGTTTTCCATAAACAATGTGCATGAACGTTGTGCAGAAACTCTGTGCATAAACTTTGTGCAGAAACTTTGTGAATAACGTTTGTGCATAAAATTTGTGCATAAACATTGTGGATAACCTGTGTGCATAAACTTTGTGCATAACCTTTGTGCATAAACTTTGTGCATAAACTTTGTGCGTAAATGTTGCGCATTACGTTTGTGCATAACCTTTGTAGAGAAACTTTGTGCAAAACCTTTCTGCATAAAATATGTGCATAACATTTGTGCATAAACTCTGTGCATAAACTTTGGGCATAAACTTTGTGCATAACCTGTGTGCATAACATTTGTGCATAACCTTTGTGCATATATTTTGTGCATAAACGTTGTGCATAAACTTTGTGCATAAAAGTTTTGCCTAAAATTTGTGCACAAACTTTGTGCATACACTTTGTGCATAAACTTTGTGCATAAAAATTATGCGTAAACTTTGAGCATAAACTTTGTGCCTAAAGTTTGTGCTTAAACTTTGTGCATGAACTTTGTGCATAAACTTTGTGCACAAATTGTGTTCATAAACGTTGTGCAGAGACACTCTACATAAATATCTTGCATTAACTTTGTGCATAAACTTTCTGCATAACCTTTGTGCAAAAACGTTGTGCATAAACTTTGTGCATAAAATTTGTGCATACACTTTGTGCAGAAAAGTTTTGCGTAAACTTGGTGAATAATCATTTTGCAGAAACATGGTGTATAAACTTTGTGCAAAAAACGTTGTGCATAAAGTTTGTGCATAAACTTTGTGCACAAACGTTGTGCATGAACTTTGTGCACAACGTTTGTGCAAAATATTGTGCATAATCATTGTGTAAAAACTTTATGCCTAACATTTGTGCATAATAATTGTGCATAAACTTTGTGCATAAACTTTGTGCAGAAACGTTGTGCATAAACTTTGTGCATAAAATTTGTGCACAAACATTGTGCATAAACTTTGTGCATAAACATTGTGCAGGAACTTTGTGCATAAACGTTGTGCATAAACTTTGTGCATAAACGTTGAGCATAAAACTTGTGCATCAACTTTGGGCATAACATTTGTGCATAAACGTAGTGCATAAACTTCATGCATAAACATTCTGCATAAACGTTCTGCATAAACTTTGTGCATAAACTTTGTGCATAACCCCTGTGCATTAACTTTGTGCATACATTTTGTGCATAACATTTGTGCATGAACTTTGTGCATAAACTTTGTGCATAAATGTTTTGCATAACCATTGTGCATAAACTTTGTGCATAAACTTTGTGCATAAACGTTGTGCATAAACTTTGTGCATAAACTTTGTGCATAACCTTTGTGCATGAACGTTGTGCATAAACTTTGTGCATAAACTATGTGCATAAACGTTGTGCACAAACTTTGTGTAAAACATTTGTGCATAAACTTTGTGCATGAACTTTGTGCACAAATTTTGTGCATAAACTTTGTGCATAAACTTTGTGTATAGACTTTGTGCATAGACTTTGTGCAGAAAGTTTGTACAGAAACTTTGTGCATAAACTTTGTGCATGAACTTTGTGCAAAAACTTTGTGCATGAACTTTGTGCATAAACTTTGTAAATTAACTTTGTGCACAAAGTTTGTGCATTGACGTTGTGCATAAACTTTTTGCATAAGCGTTGTGCATAAACATTGTGCATAACCTTTGTGCATAAACGTTGTGTATAAACTCTGTGCATAAACTTTGTGCATAAACTTTGTGCATAGACGTTGTGCATGAAATCTGTGCTTAAACTTTGTGCATGAACTTTGTGCATAAACAATGTGCACAAAGTCTGTGCATAAACTTTGTGCATGAACATTGTGCATAAACTTTGTGCATATAATTTGTGCACAGACTTTGTGCATAAATATTGTGCATAAACTTTGTGCGTAAATTTTGTGCAGAAAACTTGTGCATAAACTTTGTGCGTAAATGTTTTGCATATACTTTGTGCACAAACGTTGTGTATTGACTTTGTGCACAAACTTTGTGCATAAACGTTTTGCATAAACTTTGTGCATAAAAGGTTTTCATGAACTTTGTGCATAAACGTTGTAAATAAACTTTGTCCATAAACTCTGTGCATAAACTTTGTGCATGAACTTTGCGCATAAACATTGTGCATACATTTTTGTGCATAGACTTTGTGCATAAACGTTGTGCATAAACTCTGTACACAAACTCTGTGCATAAACTTTGTGCATAAACTCTATGCATAAAATTTGTGCATAAACGTTGCGCATAAAGTTTGTGCATAGACATTGTGGTTAAAGTTTGTGAAGAAACTTTGTGCAAAACCTTTGTGCATAAACTTTGTGCATAAACTTTGTGCATAAACTTTGTGCATAAACTTTGTGCATAACCTTTGTGCATAAACATTGTGCATAAAATTTGTGCATAAACTTTGTGCATAAACTTTGTGCATAAACATTGTGCATAAGCATTCTGCATAAACTTTGTGCATATACTTTGTGCATGAACTTTGTGCATAAACTTTGTGCATAAATTTTGTGCATACATTTTGTGCATAAACTTTGTGCATAAACTTTGTACATAAACTTTGTGCATAAACGTTGTGCATATAATTTGTGCATAAACTCTGTGGATAAACTTTGGGCATAAAAGTTGTGCATAAATGTTGACTATAAACTTTGTGCATAAACTTTCTGCATAACCTTTGTGCATCAACTTTGTGCATAAACTTTGTGTATAAACTTTGTGCATAACCATTGTGCATAAACGTTGTGCATAAACTCTGTGCATACGCTTTGTGCATAAACATTGTGCATAAGCATTGTGCATAAACTTTGTGCATAAACGTTGTGCATGAACGTTGTGCATAAACTTTGTGCATTTTTTTTGTGCATAAATTTTGTGCATAAACTTTGTGCATAAACTTTGTGCATATAATTTGTGCATGAACTCTGTGGATAATCTTTGGGCATAAACGTTGTGCATAAATTTGGAGCATAAACTTTGTGCATAAACGTTCTGCATAACCTTTGTGCATAAACTTTGTGCATAAACTTTGTGCATAAAATTTGTGCATAAATGTTGTGCATTAACTTTGTGCATAAACTTTTTGCATAACCGTTGTGCATAAATTTTTTGCATAAACTTTGTGCTTAAACGTTGTGCATAAACTTTGTGCATGACCTTTGTGCAGAAACTTTGTGTATAAACTTTGTGCATAAACTATGTGCATAAACGTTGTGCAGAAACTTTGTGCAGAAAATGTTTGCACAAACTTTGTTTCTAAACTTTGTGCATGAACTTTGTGCACAAACTTTGTGCATAAAAGTTTTGTAGAAACTATGTGCATAAACGTTTTGCATAAACTTTGTGCATAAACTTTGTGCATAAACGTTGTGCATAAACTTTGTGCATAAATTTTGTGTGTAAACTTTGTGCAGATAATTTGTGCTGAAACTTTGTGCATAATCTTTGTGCATAAGCTTTGTTCATAAACTTTGTGCATAAAATTTGTGCATAAACGTTTTGCACAAACGTTGCACATAAACTTTGTGCACAAACTCTGTTTATAAATATTGTGCCTAAACTTTGTGCATAAACGTTGTACCTAAGCTTCGTGCATTATCTTTGTGCATAAACATTGTGCATAAACGTTGTGCATAAACGCTGTGCATATGCTTTGTGCAGACAATTTGTGCGTAAACTTTGTGCTTGATCTTTGTGCATAAAATTTGACCATAGACTTTGTGCATAGACTCTGTGCATAGACTTTGTGTAGAAACTTTGTGCATAAACGTTGTGCATAAACTTTGTGCATAAACTTTGTGTACAAACGTTGTGCATTCACGTTGTGCACAAAATTTATGCATAAACTTTGTGCATAAACGTTTTGCATAAACGTTGTGCATAAGCTCTGTGTATAAACTTTGTGCATAAACGTTTTGTATAAACTCTGTGCATAAACTTTGAGTATTAATGTTGTGCATTAACGTTGTGCATAAAATTTGTGCATAAACGTTGTGCATGAACTTTGTGCATAAACTATGTGCACAAACTCTGTGCATAAAATTTGTGCATAAAATTTGTGAATAAACATTGTGCACATACTTTGTGCATGATTATTGTGCATAAACGTTGTGCATAAACTTTGTGCATAAACGTTGTGCAGAAAATTTGTGCAAAACCATTGTGCGTAAACTTTGTGCATAAACTTTGTACACAAACGTTGTGCATTCATTTTTGTGCAAAAACGTTGTGCATAAACATTGTGCATAGATTTTGTGCACAAACTCTGCGCATAAACTTTGTGCATAAACTTCGTGCATAAAATTTGTGCATAAACGTTGTGCCTAAATGTTGTGCATAAAATTTGTGCATAAACTTTGTGCATAAAGTTTGTGCAGAAACTTTGTGCAAAACCTTTGTGCATAAACTTTGTGCATAAACTTTGTGCATAAACTTTGTGCATAAACTTTGTGCATAAACATTGTGTATAACCTTTGTGCATAAACTTTGTGCATAAACTTTGTGCATCAAATTTGTGCATAAACTTTGTGCATAAACATTGTGCATAAGCATTGTGCATAAACTTTGTGCATAAACTTTGTGCATGAACTTTGTGCATAAACTTTGTGCATAAACTTTGTGCATGAACTTTGTGCATAAAATTTGTGCATACACTTTGTGCACAAATGTTGTGCATAAACGTTGTGCACAAACTTTGTGCATAATCTTTGTGCGTAAACGTTGTGCATAAACTTTGTGCAAAAAATTTGTGGATAACGTTTGTGCAGAAACTTTGTGCAAAACCTTTGTGCAGAAACTTTGTGCATAAATTTTGTGCATAAACTTTGTGCATACCTTTTGTGCATAAACTTTGTGAATAACATTTGTGCATAAACTTTGTGCATAAACGTTGTGCATAAATGTTTTGCACAAACGTTTTGTGTAAACTTTGTGCATAAAAGGTTTTTATAAACTTTGTGCATAAACTTTGTGCATAAACTTTTTGCATGAACGTTTTGTATAAACTTTGTTCATAAACGTTGTGCATAAACTTTGTGCATAAACTTTGTGCATAAACGTTGTGCATAAACTTTGTGCATAAATAGTGTGCATAACGTTTGTGCATAAACTTTGTGCATAAACTTTGTGCACAAACGTTGTGCATAAACATTGTGCACAAACGTTGTGCATAAACTTTGTGCATAAACGTTGTGCATAAACTTTGTGCATAAACTTTGTGCATAAACTTTGTGCATAAATTTTGTGCATCAACTTTGTGCATAAACTTTGTGCATAAACACTGTGCCCAAACTCTGTGCATAAACGTTGTGCATAAACTTTGTGCATAGACTTTGTGCATAAAGTTTGTGCATAAGCTTTGTGCATAAACTTTGTGCATAAACTTTGTGCATAAACTTTGTGCATGAACTTTGTGCATAAACTTTGTGCATAAGCATTGTGCATAAACTTTGTGCACAAACGTTGTGCATAAACTTTGTGCATAAACTTTGTGCATAAACTTTGTGCATAAAGTTTTTGCATAAACTCTGTGCATAACGTTTGCGCAGAAGAGTTGTGCAAAACCTTTGTGCACAAACTTTGTGCATAAACATTGTGCATAAACGTTTTCCATAAACTTTGTGCATTAACATTGTGCATAAGTTTTGTGCGTAAACTTTGTGCATAAACGTTGTGCATAAATCGTTTGCATAAACGTTGTGCATAAACGTTTTGCACAAACGTTTTGCGTAAAATTTGTGCATAAATTTGTGCATAAACTTGGTGCATAAACTTTGTGCAAACACGTTTTGCATAATCTTTGTGCATACACTTTGTGCATGTACGTTGTGCATAAACTTTGTGCATAAACTTTGTGCATAAACGTTGTGCATAACTTTGTGCATAAACTTTGTACAGAAACGTTCTGCATAAACTTTGTGCATGAACTTTGTGCATAAACTTTGTGCATAAACATTGTGCATAAACATTGTGCAAAAACTTTGTGCATAAACTTTATGCATAAACTTTGTGCATAAATGCTATGCAAGAACGTTGTGCATACATTGTTTGCATAAACTTGGTGCACAAACGTTGTGCATTAATGTTTTGCATACAATTTGTGCATAAACATTGTACATATAATTCGTGCATAACCTTCGTGTGTAAACGTTGGGCATAAACTTTGTGCACAAACTTTGTGCGTAAAATTTGTGCATAAACTTTGTGCACAATCTTTGTGCATATACTTTGTGCAGAAAATTTGTGAAGAAACTTTGGGCACAAACTTTGTGCATAAGCTTTGTTCATAAACTTTGTGCATAAACATTGTGCAAACATTTCGTGCATAAATGTTTTGCACAAACCTTATGCATAAATTTCGTGCATAAACTTTGTGCACAAACTTTGTGCATAAACTTTGTGCACAAACATTGTGCATAAACTTTCTGCACAAACTCTGTTTATAAATACTGTGCATAAACTTTGTTCATAAACGTTGTGCATAAACTTTGTGCGTAAACGTTGTGCATAAGCTTTATGCAGAATATTTTTGCGTAAATGTTGTGCTTTTTATTTGTGCATAAACGTTTTCCATAGACTTTGTGCATAAAATTTGTGCATAAACTTTGTATGTAGACTTTGCGCATAAACTTTGTACAGAAAATTTGTGCATGAACTTTGTGCATAAATTTTGTGCATAAACTTTGTGCAAATATGTTGTGCATTAACTTTGTGCACACATTATATGCATAAACGTTGTGCATAAACATTGTGCATAAACGTTGTGCATAAACTCTGTGCATAACCTTTGTGCATAAAGTTTGTGCATAAACGTCGTGCATAAACTTTGTGAAAAACATTTGTGCATGAACTATGTGCAAAACCTTTGTGCGCAAACTCTGTGCATAAACTTTGTGCATAACATTTGTGCATAAACTTTGTGCATAAACTTTGTTCATAAACGTTGTGCATGAAATTTGTGCACAAACGGTGTGCACAAACATTGTGCATAAACTTTGTGCACAAACGTTGTGCAGAAATATTTTCCATAAACTGTGTGCATAAACGCTGTGCCTAAACTTCACGCATACACTTTGTGCATAAACTTTGTGCATCAACTTTGTTCATAAACTTTGTGCATAAACTTTGCGCATAAACGTCGTGCATAACCTTTGTGCATAAACTTTGTGCATAAACTTTGTGCAGAAACTTTGCGCATAAACGTTGTGCATAAACTTTGTGCAAAACTTTGTGCATAAACTTTGCGCATAAACTTTGTGTATAAATATTGTGCATAACTTCTGTGCATGAACTTTGTGCATAAAATTTGTGCACAAACTTTGTGCATAGAATTTGTGCATAAACTTTGTGCATAAATGGTGTGCATAAATTTTGTGCATAAACTTTGTGCATAACCGTTGTGCATAAACTTTGTGCATAAAATTTGTCCATAAACTTTGTGCATAAACGTTGTGCATAAAATTTGTGCATAAACTTTGTGGAAACATTGTGTGCATAAACTTTGTGCACAAACTCTGTGCATAAAGGTTGTGCATATTTTTTGTGCATAAACTTTGTACATAAAATGTGTGCATAAACTTTGTGCATAAACTTTGTGCATACACTTTGTGCATAATCTATGTGGTGCATAAACGTTATGCATAAACTTTGTGATTAACATTTGTGCATAAACTTTGTGCATAAAAGTTGTGCATAAACTTTGTGCATAACCTTTGTGCACAAACGTTGTGCAAAAACTTTGTGCAAAAACATTGTGCATAACTTTGTGCATTTAAAATGAAAATGAATGTTTGTGCACAAACTTTGTGCATAAACATTGTGCATAAACGTTGTGCACAAAAGTTGTCCATAAACGTTATGCACAAACTTTGTGCATGAAAATTGTGCAGAAATGTTGTACAAAAAAACTTTGTGCATATACTTTGTGTATAAACTTTGTGCATAAACCTTGTGCATAAACTTTGTGCATAATTTCTGTGCACAAACTTTGTGCATAAACTTTATGCATAAACGTTGTGCATAAGCTTTGTGCATAAGCTTTGTGCATAAACGTTTTGTGCAAACTTTGCGCATAAACGTTGTGCATAAGCTTTGTGAAAAACCTTTGTGGATGAATACTGTGCATAAAGTTCGTGCATAAACGTTTTGCATAAACGTTGGACTTAAACTTTGTGCATAAACATTGTGGAGAAACTTTGTGCGTAAAGTTTGTGCATAATCTTTGTGCATAAACATTGTGCAAAAACGTTGTGCATGAACTTTGTGCATAAACTTTGTGCATAAACATTGTGCATAAACGTTGTGCATGAACGTTGTGCATAAACGTTGTGCACAAACTTTGTGCATAAACTTTGTTCATAACCATTGTGCATAAAGTTTGTGCATAAACTTTGTACTTAATCTTTGGGCAGAAACTTTGTGCAGAAACTTTGTGCATAAACTTTGTGCATAAACGTTGTGCATAAACGTTGTGCATAAACAGTTGTGCATAAAATTTGTGCAGAAACTTTGTGCACAAGCTTTTGCATAAACGTTGTGCATAAACTTTGTGCATAAACTTTCTGCATAAACTTTGTACACCTATGTTGTGCATAAAGTTGGTGCGCAAACATTATGCATAAATATTGTGCATAAATTTTGTGCATAAAAGTTGTGCATAAAATTTGTGCATAAATTGTGTGTAGAAACTTTGTGCATAAAGTTTGTGCATAAATGTTGTGCATAAACTTTGTGCATAAACTCTGTGCATAAACTTTGTGCATAAACGTTGTGCATAAACTTTGTGCATAAACGTTGTGCATAAACTTTGTGCATAATCTTTGTGCATGAAATTTGTGCCTAAAGGTTGTGCATAAACGTTGTGCATAAACTTTGTGCATACACTTTGTGCATAAACTTTATGACTAAACTTTGTGCATAAACGTTTTGCATACAATTTGTGCATAAACTTTGTCCATATAATTTGTGCATAAACTTTGTGCATAAAATTTGTGCATACCGTTTGTGCATAAACTTTATGCATAAACTATGTTCACAAACTCTGTGCATCAATTTTTTGCATAAACTTTGTGCATAAACTTTGTGCACAGAATTTGTGCATAAATATTGTGGATAAACTTTGTGCATAAACGTTGTGCCTAAACTTTGTGCATAAACTTTGTGCATAAACATTGTGCATAAACGTTGTGCATAAAATTTGTGCATAAGCTTTGTGAAGAAACTTTGTGTGTAAACTTTGTGCTTTATCTTTGTGCATAAACTTTGTCCATAGACTTTGTGCATAAACTTTGTGCATAAACTTTGTGCATAAACTTTGTGCATAAACTTTGTGCAGCAACTTTGTGCATAAACGTTTTGCGTAAACTTTGTGCATAAACTTTGTGCACAAACGTTGCGCATTGACTTTGTGCACAAAATTTGTGCATAAACGTTGTGCATAAACTTTGTGCATAAACGTTGTGCATAAACGTTTTGCATAAGCTTTGTGCATAAACATTGTGCATAAACTCCGTGCATAAACTTTGTGCATAAAATTGGTGCATAAACATTGTGCATAAACTTTGTACATAAAAGTTGTGCAAAAATGTTGTGCAAAAACTCTGTGTATACATTTTGTGCATAAACTTTGTGCATAAAGTTTGTGCATAAACATTTTGCATAAACGTTTTGAATGAAATTTGTGCATAAAATTTATGTTTAAACATTGTGCATGAACTTTGTGCATAAATATTGTGCATAAACTTTGTGCATAAACTTTTTGCATAAACGTTGTGCAGAACGTTTGTGCATAAACTTTGTGCATAAACGTTGTGCATAAAATGTGTGCATAAACTTTGTGCATAAAATTTGTGCATAAACTTTGTGCACAAACGTTGTGCATAAATATTGTGCACAAACCTTGTGCATAAAGTTTGTGCATAAACGTTGTGCATAAACTTTGTGCATAAACATTGTGCATAAAGTTTGTGCAGAAACGTTGTGGAAAACCTTTGTGCATAAACTTTGTGCATAAAATTTGTGCATAAACTTTGTGCATAAACATTGTGTATAAACTTTGTGCATAAACTGGTGCATAAAATTTGTGCATAAATTTTGTGCATAAGCATTGTGCATTAACTTTATGCATAAACTTTGTGCATAACATTTGTGCATACCTTTTGTGCATAAACTTTGTGAATAAGCTTTGTGCATAAACATTGTGCATAAACTTTGTGCATAAACTTTGTGCATAAACGTTGTGCACAAACATTGTGCATAAACTTTGTAAAAAAACTTTGTGCATAAACTTTGTGCATAAACGTTGTGCATAAACTCTGTGCATAAACGTTGTGCATAACATTTGTGCATGAACTTCATGCATAACCTTTGTGCATAAACTTTGTGCATAAACTTTGTGCATACACGTTGTGCATAAACGTTTTGAACAAACATTGTGCATAAACGTTGTGCATAAACTTTGTGCATAAACTTTGTGCAAAAACTTTATGCACAAACTTTGTGCATAAACTTTGTGCAAACACTCTGTGCATAAGCTTTGTGCATAACATTGGTGCACAAACGTTGTGCATTAACTTTGTGCATACAAATTGTGCATAAAATTTGTACATATAATTCGTGCATAACCTTCGTGTATAAAAGTTGGGCATAAACTCTGTGCACAAACTTTGTGCATAATCTGTGTGCACAAACGTTGTGCATAAACTTTGTGCAGAAAATGTGTGCTGAAACTTTGTGCATAAACGTTGTGCATAAGCTTTGTTCATAAACTTTGTGCATAAACGTTGTGCATAAACTTTGTGCATAATCTTTGTGCATATTCTTTGTGCATAAACTGTGTGCATAAACTTTGTGCACAAACGTTGTGCATAAAATTTGTGCATAAACTCTGTTTATAAATATTGTGCATAAAATTTGTGGATAAACGTTGTGCATAAACTTTGTGCATAAATGTTGTGCAGAAACGTTTTGTGTAAACTTTGTGCTTTTCCTTTGTTCATAAACTTTGTCCATAGACTTTGTGCATAAACTTTGTGCATAAAGTTTGTGCATAGACTTTGTGCATAAACTTTGTGCAGAAACTTTGTGCATAAAATTTGTGCATAAACATTGTGAATAAACTTTGTGCACATATGTTGTGCATTAACTTTGTGCACAAATTTTGTGCATAAACGTTGTGCATAAACTTTGTGCATAAACGTTGTGCATAAACTTTGTGCATAAACTTTGTGCATAAACGTTGTGCACAAACTCTGTGCATAAGCCTTGTGCATAAACGTTGTGCATAAACTTTGTGCATAAAATTTGTGCATAAACGTTGTGCATAAACTTTGTGCGCAAACATTGTGATCAAACGTTGTGCATAAACTTTGTGCACAAACTTTGTGCGTAAATATTGTGCATAAACTTTGTGCATAAACGTTGTGACTAAACTTTGCGCATAAAATTTGTGCATAAACTTTGTGCATAAACTTTGTGCATAAACTTTGTGCATAAACTTTGTGCAGAAACGTTGTGCATAAACTTTGTGCATAAACTTTGTGCACAAACGTTGTGCATAACATTTGTGCACAAACTCTGTTTTATAAATACTGTGCATAGAATTTGTGCATAAACACTGTGCATAAACTTTGTGCATAAATGTTGTGCAGAGACGTTTTGAGTAAACTTTGTGCTTTTTCTTTGTGCATAAACTTTGTCCATAGACTTTGTTCATAAACTTTGTGCATAAACGTTGTGTATAGACTCTGTGCATAAACTTTGTGAAGAAACTTTGTGCATAAACTTTGTGCGTAAACTTTGTGAATAAACTTTGTGCACATACGTTGTGCATTAACTTTGTGCACAAATTTTGTGCATAAACGTTGTGCATAAACTTTGTGCATAAACGTTGTGCATAAACTTTGTGCATAAACTTTGTGCATAAACTTTGTGCATAAACTTTGTGCATAAACTTTGTGCATAAACATTGTGCATAAACTCTGTGCATAAACTTTGTGCATAAAGTTTGTGCATAAACGTTGTGCACAAACTCAGTGCATAAGCCCTGTGCATAAATGTTGTGCATAAACCTTGTGCATAAACTTTGTGCATAAAATTTGTGCATAAACGTTGTGTGTAAACTTTGTGATCAAACTTTGTGCATGCACGTTGTGCACAAACTTTGTGTGTAAATATTTTGCATAAACTTTGTGCATAAACGTTGTGCCTAAACTTTGCGCATAAACTTTGTGCATAAACTTTGTGCATAAACTTTGTGCATAAACTTTGTGCAGAAACTTCGTGCATAAACTTTGTGCATAAACTTTGTGCACAAACGTTGTGCATTAACTTTGTGCACAACATTTTTTCATAAACGTTGTGCATAAACTTTGTGCATAAACGTTGTGCATAAAATTTGTGCATAAACTTGGTGCATAAATGCTGTGCATAAATTCTGTGCATAAAATTTGTGCACAAACTTTGTGCATAAATGTTGTGCATAAATTTTGTGCATAAACTTTGTGCATAAACCTTGTGCACAAACTATGTGCATAAACGTTCTGCATAACTTTTGTGCATAAACGTTGTGCATAAACATTGTGCATAAACTTTGTGCATAAACTTTGTGCATAAACTTTGTGCATAAACTATGTGCATAAACTTTGTGCATAAACTTTGTGCATAAACTTTGTGCATAAACTATGTGCATAAACTTTGTGCATAAACTTTGTGTATA
>SZWC01001617.1:152051-198965 GCA_023375785.1 Penium margaritaceum | reverse complement strand
TCCTCGCTCTCTCTCTCTCTCTCTCTCTCTCTCTCTCTCTCTCTCTCTCTCTCTCTCTCTCTCTCGACAGTTTTTCTACCTTGTCTTCCTGGGATCTCATCCCTTCTCAAGCCTTGCAACTAACTCCTCCGGACCGCTCTCGCTTCCGTCATTTTGCTGACGCACTCGTGCATGTTCCGATACTTGTGCCTGCTTCTGCTACTACTGTTCTCGTGCCTACATTCTTCTGACATGGTATCAGAGCATCAGGCAACATCACCTGGTGTCCCGTGACCTCATCAACACTCTGCCGCTATCCTTTCCTCACCGCTTTGATCTGCATTACTCTGTCGCCGCCACCGCCACTTCGCGCCTCTCTGCTTTGTCAGCAGCTGACATCAGCAACACTACTTGGAATGTTGCTCGCGCTGAAGTAACGTCTCGTCATCCTGAGGATGCCCTGCGTCCATTCCGCGCCCGTGGCCAACAATCGATGACTCATCGTACATAACAGCCACAAGCAGCTCCCGAGCCGCCGCCTGCCGTCAACTTCCAAGAAGCTTCCTGCCGTCCATAGTCTGCTACCTTTCATTGCCCTCACTGCCGCATGTGCCTCCGCCTTCCTCACCTTCCTTCATCAGCCTTCCCCACTTCATCCGGTACGATCTCCTCAACCCCTCTGCATCCATCACTCTGGACCGCCTCCTTGCACCATCCTCTCACGTCGTCAACAGCAGTACCATGCCTTCCGACATCAGTATATCGGACACCACCAGTCTTCCTGCTCCCATCGCAAGCCAACTGGGGAACAAGCCGTCACTCTCCTGACATCAGCGGGATAGTATCTCTGCTCGCCATACGACTCCCTCCGCTGCAATCAACTTCCTCTGACTACCAGGATATCGGACACCACCTGTCTTCCTGCCCGTCGGTCTCGGGTGAACTGTGGAACAAGCCATCACTCTCTTGGCAAACAAAGGAAGTGATTGCCTCGCTCACACCGCCTTCCACCTCGCCACCCTCTGCCTGCCGCACGCTCCACCTCCCACCTCCAGCATCTTCATCACCCTTTATTCCTCTTCGCATCATCCTCATCAGCTGCCTTCAGTTCTCTTTATCACCTTTGTTCCAGCCTCATTCTTCAGCTCAGCCTCATCACTCTCCTCATCTGCCTCCCTCAAGTCGCTCTTCGTCATCAGCATTGTCCGCATTGCCTCCTCGCTAGTCTTTCACATCAGCATCTGCAGCGCACTTGGTTCCGCCCCTACGCCCACTCAGTCATCAGCCGCCTCCGCATTCCTCCACTTCCGTATTGTTCTCCCGCTCGGCACAAGGACCTGCCTGGTCGCATCGCCCGTTGTGCGACGACCTGCACCCACGCCAAAACTTCGTGCAGCGCACGCGGTTCGCCCCTGCTCCCACTCCGTTATCATCAGCATCTGCCTCCGCATCATCAGCATCTGTGACCATCACAAGGACCTGCACGAGCCAGATGCCCGCTTCGCAGCAGCCTACACCCATGCTGGCAATAGATTTCTTGCGGCGCGTTGGCAACTGCCTTCCCCTTGCCGCATTCTACCCGTCTACTACAAGCGCACGTGGTTTCACCCCTGCGCCCACTCATTCATTAGCAGCGTCAGCCCTCATCCTTCTCCACATTATTCCTCAGCTCGGCACACGGATCCGCTTGGTCGCATCGCCAGCTCCGCGACGACCCGCGCCCACTCCAAAAACATCAGCAGCGCACGTGGTTTCGTCCCTGCGTCCACCTCATCGTTCAACATTCCTCAGTAATCATCTGTCTGTATCATCTGCTTGGCACGAGGATCCGCCCGGTTGCGTCGCCCGCTTCGCGACAACCTACGCCTACGCCGAACTCACTAACGCGCCCGTGGTCTCCCCTGGACAACCGCTTCTCATACAGCTTTCGCCCCCCTGCCACCAATTACCCCACCTCAGCACCTCCCACGTACCTTCTTTCCAACCATCATTATGGCTGCTCCACCTCCTCCCCAAGTTCCCTCCGTTGAGATGCTAGCTGAAGATGGGTCCAACGTGCATACATGGTCAGCTTTTGTCCTACTCTGAGCTGTTGGATGGTCAGTTCGCGGGCATGCATTCGTCAACCTACTTCGAGGATCGATCGAGTACAACATCGATTGATACAGCCTGTCTTCTGACGACTACTCCGTGAACATCCTGCAGATCACCTTTGAGGCGGTTTGTGATCGACTTCGACCCCTTGTGCATCCCTCCTACCATCATCACTTCAGGACATCCCACAATACCCCAATGCTTTGGCTCAGAATTCTTCATCAGGGGTGGTGGCACCACTGGCTCAAAGGCGTCTGCACCAACATGCCAACCCTGCCCACACTGGTAGTAGAAATTGACCCTTTGCCTTCCTTCGGCCATCATGAAGGATGGAGACAAACACAAGAGTGGGCCGAGCAGGTGTACAGGTTCCTCTACCCAATCCTTCTGTTGCACCACGGCGTAACAGATTGTCTGTTTGGTGACCGACTCTATATCGGGCCACCAGACCAACGGACTGAGTCGTATGCTGAGATCAATCAGCAAGTACGCAAGGAACTGAAAACTGTCATGAACAGAACCTACCATGCTCTTGTCGATGCATATCCAGAAGACCTCGGCGACATGTGGTCTCACTTCCTTTCCTCTCGGAGCTTAGGTCACTCCATGACCATGGAACGAACGTACTCGCATAGGTGATCTGTCATATTCAAGGGGGGTGTCAGAAGGTGAATATGACAGAGAGCGACGCATCCTGAAATAAATTCCCAATAACGGTTCAGCTGTGGCCAGAACCACCTCGGTTGTCACTCTTCACTAGCTGATAACGGTCCTTGACTGACCAACGGACTTCCTACCGAGGCATCCCCTAATAAGCGGAATCTCCGCAAGCGCGTCCGGCTAGCGCAGAAGAAGCCGTTGCTCGTGTTTCTCCCCCTGTCGTGTTCTGTTGTACATATGGAGGACGTTCATTCCCTTCTCGGCTAACCAGAAAAATTCTACCCATCCTGTTCCCCTTTGGTCCCGCGGCTTCGCCGCCGTATCTTCTCTGTGCTCGCACCTCGCACTCCTTGCCTTCACCAGTCTCACCCAACTCGCAGCTCTTCGCTCTGTCACTCTCGCTCCTTCGCTCAGCTCTCTCCCAGCCAGCCATCACTCGCCTTGTCCTCGATCTCTCTCTCTCTCTCTCTCTCTCTCTCTCTCGACAGCTTGTNCTTTGGTTCCGCGGCTTCGCCGCCGTATCTTCACTCTGCTCGTACCTCGCACACCTTGCCTTTGCCAGTCTCACCCAACTCGCAGCTCTTTGCTCTGTCACTCTCGCTCCTTCGCTCAGCTCTCTCCCAGCCAGCCATCACTCACCTTGTCCTCGATATCTCTCTCTCTCTCTCTCTCTCTCTCTCTCTCTCTCTCTCTCTCTCTCTCTCTCTCTCTCTCTCTCTCTCTCGACAGCTTGTCTACCTTTTCTTCCTAAGATCTCATCCCTTCTCAAGCCCTGCGACTAACTCCTCGGGACCGCTCTCGCTTCCGTCATTTTGCTGACGCACTTGTGCATGTTCCGATACTTCTGCCTGCTTCTGCTACTACTGTTCTCGTGCCTACATTCTTCTGACTAAGAGATGCGAGCAGCCCGGGGGAGTTAGCCGCAAAGCTTGAAATGAGGTGAGGAACCAGAGCTGTGACGTAGACAAGAGGCATATAGAGGATTGTGAGAGCGAGGCGAGTGACATAGGACAAGTGCTGAGTGAAGGATGACGGAGCGAAGGACGGTGAGCTGGGAATGGTTGGCAAAGACAGAGGGAGCGGGAAGCGAGCAGAGCGAGGACACGGCAGCAAAGCCGTGGAACCAAAGGGGAATAGGATGAGCAGAACTGTTATGGGTAAACTCAAGGGAATGAACATCCTCGGTAATATATAACAGAACAGGACAAAAGCAAGAGCAACACCTTCTTTTCCGCTAGCCAGATGCAGTTGCGACGTGGTCGCAGTTATTAGGGGTGGCTCGCCTATGGGTTCTTGATCGTGACCTACAATCTGTTGGCGAGGTGGTTCGTACTCGTTCGGTGCGGAACCTGAACCTTATTCAGAGCTCGGATTTTCCGAGGGAGTATGTCATTGTTGACTTCAACATTCTGACACGCCCTATCCGCGCCATACCAGCACCCTAGTTACACCCTAGTTACGCCCTAGTTGCGCCCTACTTGCGCCCTAGTTACGACCTACTTGCGCCATACTTGCACCCTACTTGCGTCCTAGTTGCACCCTACCCGCATCATACCTGCGCCCTACTTGCGCCCTAGTTATGCCCTACTTGCGCCATACTTGCGCCCTACTTGCGCCCTACTTGCGCCCTAGTTACGCCCTAGTTGCACCCTATTTGTGCCCTAATTGCGCCCTAGTTGCACTCTAACTGCGTCATACCTGCGCCATACCTGCACCCTACTTGCACCCTAGTTGCGCCCTAGTTGCGTCCTAGGTACGCCCTACTTGCGCCCTACTTGCACCCTACTTGCGCCCTAATTGCACCCTACCCGCACCCTACTTGCACCCTAGTTGCGCCCTAGTTACTCCCTAGTTCCACCCTACTTGCGCCCTACTTGCACCCTAGTTGCACCCTCTCTGCGCCCTAGTTGCGCCCTAGTTACACCCTAGTTGTGCCCTAGTTGCGCCCTAGTTGCGCCCTACTTGCACCCTAGTTGCGTCCTTGTTGTGCCCTACTTGCGCCCTAATTGCGCCCTTGTTGCGCCCTACCTACGCCATACCTGCGACATACGTGCGCTCTACTTGCGTTTTAGTTGCAGCCTAGTTGCGCCATAGTTGCGCCCTACTTGCGCCCTACTTGCGCCCTACTTGCACCCTACCCGCGCCATACCTGCGCCATACCTGCGTCCTAGTTGCGCCATGGTTGCGCCCTAGTTGCACCCTAGTTGCGCCCTACTTGTGCTCTACGTGCGCCTTAGTTGCGCCCTAGTTACGCCCTAGTTGCACCATACTTGCAGCCTAGTTGCGCCCTACTTGCACCCTAATAGCGACCTAATCCTGCCCTACTTGCACCCTGGTTGCGCAAGTTTCCTCAAGCGCTTGTCTCCGGCCTCTCCGTGACTAAGGGACCAAATTTTCCGTCGACCCCAATCCGGGAAAACTTGTCCACATGGACGTCGCACACACCCACATACCCCAAGGACCTGACTCTCGCCCATATATTCGCTCTCCTCCGCCCTCGAGCATACGACGTAGGCTCCCCCGAGCGCCCGTCTCAAGGCTCTCCGAGACTAAGGGGCCGGATTTGTGGTCGACTCAAAATCAAGAAAACTTGTCCATACGCACGTTGCACACCCATATGGACGTCGTAGATCCAAGTTTTGCTCAAAAAATCCATGGCCTCTGGCCTCGAGCATACGACGTAGGCTCCTCCAAGCGCCCGTCTCCAGGCTCTCTGAGACTAAGGGGCCGGGTTTTCGCCGACTCAAAATCAAGAAAACTCGTCCATACGCACGTTGTACACCCATATGGACATTCTAGACCCACGTTTTGTTAAAAAAAACCATGGCCTCTGCCCTCGAGCATACGACGTAGGCTCCTCCGAACGCCCGTCTCCAGGCTCTCAGAGACTAAGGGGCCGGATTTTTGGCGGACTCGAAACCGAGAAAACTCGTCCATACTCGAAATCGAGAAAACTCGTTCATACGCCTTGACGCTACAGGCTGTCGGCGGTCTGCCCGAGCTGCTCCCGCGGCAAGGACGGACCGTCGCGTGCCGACCGGCCGACGGACACGGAACGCTTCCCTCTCGGGGGAGGATTTCCCTAGGCAGTGAACAACCGGCTCAGAACTGGAACGAACAAGGGGAATCCGACTGTTTAATTAAAACAAAGCATTGCAATGGTCCCAACGGATGTTGATGCAATGTGATTTCTGCCCAGTGCTCTGAATGTCAAAGTGAAGAAATTCAACCAAGCGCGGATAAACGGCGGGAGTAACTATGACTCTCTTAAGGTACCCAAATGCCTCGTCATATAATTAGTGACGCGCATGAATGGGTTAACGAGATTCCCACTGTCCCTATCTACTATCCAGCAAAACTACAGCCAAGGGAACGGGCTTGGAAAATCAGCAGGGAATGAATACCCTGTTGAGCTTGACTCTAGTCTGACTTTGTGAAATGACTCAGGAGGTGTAGTTATAAGTGGGAGGGAAACCGCAAGTGAAATACCACTACTCTTGACGTTATTTTACTTATTCTGTGAGGTGGAGGCGGGACTCTGCCCATGCTTCTAGTGTTAAGGCTTAGGCCGATCCAGGCGGATGACATTATCAGGAGGAGAGTCTGGCTGGGACGGCACATCTGTTAAAAGATAGCGCAGGTATCATAAGATGGGCTCAACGAGAACAAGAATCTTGTGTGGATCAACTGGGTAAAAGCTCATTTGATTTTGATTTTCAGGACAAATACAAACTGTGAAAGCACGGCCTATCGATCCTTTAGTCTTTCAGAATTTGAAGCTAGAGGTATCAGAAAAGTTACCACAGGGATAACTTGCTTGTGGCAGCCATGCGTTCATAGCAACGTTGCTTTTTGATCCTTTGATGTCGGCTCTTCCTATCATTGTGAAGCAGAATTCACCAAGTGTTGGATTGTTCACCCACCAATAGGGAACATGAGCTGGGTTTAGACCGCCGTGAGACAGGGTAGTTTAACCCTATGATCTGGTGCCGCAACAGTAATTCAACTTAGTACGAGAGGAACCGTTGATTCACATAATTGGTAATTGCGCTTGGCTGAAAAACCAGTGGCACAAAGCTACCATTTGTAGGATTATGACTGAACGCCTCTAAGTCAGAATCCATGCTGGAAGCGGCACGTTTTACCTCCCCGGGTGTTACCCGACTCCAAATAGGGGCGCCTGTGCGCCTCCGAGAGCATATGTTGTGATTCGTCTGGACCAATTCCGAATGTTCGGGAAGATAAATCATTAGCAGATGACATAAACCAGAACGGGGTACTGTAAGTGGCACAGTAGCCTTGCTGCTACGATCCACTGAGGTTCAGCCTCTGTTTTATCGATTTGTTCCTCTGGGAACTCCCCTTCCCTCCCCTCCCCTCCCCTCCCCCCTAACAAGTTGTTCGCTTTTGGGAACGCATGCGGGTTTGACTCTCGCTCTCGTTTCGACCCATTCCACTGCATCAACAGCCGGCAAACCCGGCCACGCACCCCCCTCGCACACGAGCACACTCCGCCACCTGCACAACTCGCACACCCACGCCCACACCCACGCATCGCCCACCCTTTCCACGCCCACCCGCATGTACCAACCCAAGCGCATGCACGCCTCTTTCCCACCCCATGAGTCCTACCAACCCAAATGCCCACACGCCTCTTTCCCACACCAAGAGGCGTACCAACCCAAGCACCCGCACCCCTCTTTCCCACCCCAGGAGTCGTACCAACCCGCTCGCCATCACCTCCCGTTCATCCCACCGTTTTGTATGGCACGAACGCGACAAACCTCCACTGTGCACGGCCGCCTCTAGTCCGTCGCGCCCGCATGTTGCGAACACGATCTGAACCTCCGCCACTCCCGGCCGGGACCCCTGCTCATGCCCACACGCGCCCACATGCACCTCCCTCACCACTGCCACGGTGTACCAACCCGCACGCCACACCTGAGCCCACGCCACCCCACCGCACCCCTCCTCGACACCACCTGTGCTGCCCAGCCTCTAAGCCGTTGCCATGTGCACCTCCGTCCTCTGTCCCATATCCCCTCCCCCTCTCCCCGTGTGGAAACAAAACGCATCTACGTGCCCGACACCACCCACTCCGCTCGTCCACGTTGCATCTCCACATGTGTCACATTCCCGACCCATCCCTTTCAAAACGTGGTACGATCATACCTGGGCTACTACTCCGGATCCCATTTAAACCCCATAGAGAAGCGCCCATGGGCCAGAGTAGTACTTGGATGGGTGACCTCCCGTGAAGTCCTGGTGTCGTACCCATTTATATCTCCCAAACGCTGGCCCGGACCGTCTCAGACACTAGGGAGACGGGACTACGACGCGAATGGCGCAGTTGCGTCGTAGTCGTGCCCTACTTGCACCCTACTTGCGCCCTAGTTGCACTCTTGCTGCGCCCTACCCACGGTATACCTGTGCCCTAGTTGCGCCCTAGTTGCGTCCTACCTGCGTCCTACCCGCGCCATACCTGCACCCTACTTGCACCCTAGTTGCACCCTTGCTGCGTCCTAGTTGTACCCTACCCGCGCCATACCTGCGTCCTACTTGCGCCCTAGTTGCGCCCTAATTGCGTCCTACTTGCACCCTACTTGTGCCGTACTTGCGCCCTAGTTGCACCCTAGTTGCTCCCTACTTGCGTCCTAATTGCGCCCTAGTTGCGCCCTACCTGCGCCATACCTGCGCCATACCTGCACCCTATTTGCGCCCTAGTTGCGCCATAGTTGCGCCCTAGTTGCGCCATACTTGTGTCCTACTTGCGTCCTACTTGTGTCCTACTTACGCCCTAGTTACACCCTACCCGCACCCTGGTTACACCCTAGTTGCGCCCTACTTGCGCCCTTATTGCACCCATAAACTGCCCTACTTGCGCCCTAGTTGCGCCATACTTGTGTCCTACTTGCGTCCTACTTGTGTCCTACTTACGCCCTAGTTACACCCTACCCGCACCCTGGTTACACCCTAGTTGCGCCCTACTTGCGCCCTTATTGCACCCTAGTTGCGCCCTACTTGCGTCCTATTTGCACCCTACCTGCACCCTAGTTGCACCCTAGTTGTGCCCTAGTTGCACCCTAGTTGCGCCCTAGTTGCGCCCTACTTGCACCCTAGTTGCGCCCTTCTTGCGCCCTACTTGCGCCCTAGTTGCGCCCTACTTGCGTCCTATTTGCACCCTACCTGCACCCTAGTTGCACCCTAGTTGTGCCCTAGTTGCACCCTAGTTGCGCCCTAGTTGCGCCCTACTTGCACCCTAGTTGCGCCCTTCTTGCGCCCTACTTGCGCCCTAATTGCGCCCTTGTTGCTCCCTACCTGTGCCATACCTGCACCATACCTGGGCCCTACTTGCACCCTACTTGCACCCTACTTGCACCCTAGTTGCACCCTAGTTACGCCATACTTGCTCCCTACTTGCGTCCTAGTTGCACCCTACCCGCGCCAGTCCTGTACCATACCTGCGCCCTAGGTGCGCCGTAGTTGCACCCTAGTTGTACCCTACTTGTGCCCTACTTGAACCCTACTTGCGCCCTAGTTGCGCCCTAGTCGCGCCCTACTTGCGCCCTATTTGTGCGCTAGTTGCACCCTTGCTGCACCCTACCCGCGCTATACCTGCACCCTAGTTGCGCCCTAGTTGCGCCCTACCTGCGCCCTACCCGCGCCATACCTGCGCCCTACTTGCGTCCTAGTTGCACCCTTGCTGCGCCCTGCACGCACCATACCTGCGTCCTCGTTGCACCCTAGTTGAACCCTCGTTGAACCCTACCTGCGCCCTTCCCGCGCCATACCTGCGCCCTAGTTGCGCCCTAGTTGCGCCCTAGTTGCGCCCTAGTTGCGCCCTAGTTGTACCATACTTGCGCCCTACTTGCGCCCTACTTGTGCCCTAGTTGCACCCTACCCGCGCCATACCCGCCCCCTACTTGCGCCCTAGTTGGACCCTACTTGCGCCCTACTTGCATCCTACTTGTGCCCTACTTGCGCCCTAGTTGCACCCTAGTTGCGCCCTACTTGCGTCCTAATTGTGCCCTACCTGAGCCATACCTGCACCATACCTGTGTCCTACTTGTGCCCTAGTTGCACCCTAGTTATGCCCTTGTTGCGTCCTACTTGCGCCTTACTTGCGCCCTACTTGCGCCCTAGTTACACCCTACCCGCGCCCTACTTGCGCCCTAGTTTCGCCATAGTAGCGCCCTAGTTGCGCGCTACTTGCGCCCTACTTGCGCCCTAGTTGCACCCTACCCGCGCCCTAGTTGGGCCCTAGTTGCGCCCTAGTTGCGTCCTAGTTGCGCCCTAGTTGTGCCCTACTTGCATCCTAGTTGCTCCCTTGTTGCGTCCTACTTGCGCCATAATTGCGCCCTTGTTGCACCCTACCTGCACCAAACCTGCGCCATACCTACGCCCTACTTGCGCCCTAGCTGCACCCTAGTTGCGCCCTTCTTGCACCCTACTTGCGCCCTACTTGCACCCTACCCGCGCCATACCTGCGCCATACCTGCACCATAGTTGCGCCTTGATTGCGCCCTAGTTGCGCCATACTTGCACCCTACTTGCGCCCTAGTTGTGTCCTAGTTGCGCCCTAGTTGCACCCTACTTGCGCCCTAGTTGCACCCTAGTTGCACCTTACCCGCGCCATACCTGCGCAAAACGTGCGCCCTAGTTGCGCCCTAGTTGTGCCCTAGTTGCGCCCTATTTGCGCCCTACTTGCGCCTTACTTGCGCCCTAGTTGTACCCTATTTGCGGCCTACTTGCACCCTAGTTGTGCCCTACTTGTGCCCTAATATTGACCTAATCGTGCCCTACTTGCGCCCTGGTTGCGCAAGTTTCCTCGAGGGCTCGTCTCCGGCCTTTCCGTGACTAATGGACCAAATTTTCCGTCGACTCCAATCCGGGAAAACTTGTCCATATGCACGTCGCACATACCCACGTACCCCAGGGACCTGACTCCCGCCCATATATTTGCTCTCCTCCGCCCTTGAGCATACGACGTAGGCTCCTCTGAGCACCCGTCTCGAGGCTCTCCGAGACTAAGAGGCCGGATTTTTGGCCGACTCAAAATTGAGAAAACTCGTCCATTCGCACATTACACACCCATATGGACATTGTAGACCCAAGTTTCGTTAAAAAGAAATCACGGCCTCCATCCTTGAGCATACGATGTAGGCTCCTCCGAATGCCTGTCTCCAGGCTTTCCGAGACTAAGGGGCCGGATTTTTGCCCGACTCGAAATCGAGAAAACTCGTCCATACTCGAAATCGAGAAACCTCGTCCATACGCCTTGACGCCGCAGGCTGTCGGCGGTCTGCCCGAGCTGCTCCCGCGGCGAGGGCGGTCCGCCGCGTGCCGACCGGCCGACGGGCACGGAACGCTTCCCTCACGGGGGAGGCTTTCCGTAGGCAGTGAACAACCGGCTCAGAACTGCAACGGACAAGGGGACCCCGACTGTTTAATTAAAACAAAGCATTGCGATGGTCCCAACGGATGTTGACGCAATGTGATTTCTGCCCAGTGCTCTGAATGTAAAAGTGAAGAAATTCAACCAAGCGCGGATAAACGGCGGGAGTAACTATGACTTTCTTAAGGTAGCCAAATGCCTCAGCATCTAATTAGTGACGCGCATTAATGGATTAACGAGATTCCCACTGTCCCTATCTACTATCCAGCAAAACCACAGCCAAGGGAATGGGCTTCGAAAAATCAGCAGGGAAAGAAGATCCTGTTGAGCTTGACTCTAGTCCGACTTTATGAAATAACTTAGGAGGTGTAGTTATAAGTGGGAGGGCAACCACAAGTGAAATACCACTATTCTTGATGTTGTTTTGCTGATTCTGTGAGGTAGAGGCGGAGCTCTTGCCCATGCTTCTAGCCTTAAGGCTTCGGCCGATCCAGGCGGATGACATTGTCAGGTGGGGACATTGGCTGGGGCGGCACATCTGTTAAAAGATAGCGCAGGTATCCGAACATGACCTCAACGAGAACAGAAATCTCGTGTGGAACAAAAGGGTAAAAGCTCATTTGATTTTGATTTTCAGTACGAATAAAAGCTGTGAAAGCATGGCCTATCGATCCTTTAGTCTTTCGGAATTTGAAGCTAGAGGTGTCAAAAAAGTTACCACAGGGATAACTGGCTTGTGGCAGGCAAGCGTTCATAGCAACGTTGCTTTTTGATCATTTGATGTCGGCTCTTCCTATCATTGTGAAGCAGAATTCACCAAGTGTTGGATTGTTCACCCACCAAAAGGGAACGTGAGCTGGGTTTAGACCGTCGTGAGACAGGTTAGTTTTACCATGCTGATGATCCGGTGCCGCAACAGTAATTCAACCTAGTACGAGAGGAACCGTTGATTCACATAATTGGTAATTGTCCTTGGCTGAAAATCCAATGGCACGAAGCTACCATGTGTAGGATTATGACGGAACGCCTCTAAGTCAGAATCCATGCTGGAAGCGGCACGTTTTACCCCCCCGGGTGTTACCCGACACGAAATAAGGGCACCTGTGCGCCTCTGAGAGCATATGTCATGATTCGTCTGGACCAATTCCGAATGTTCGGAGAGATAAATCATTTGCAGACGACTTAAACCAGAATGGGATACTGTAAGTGGCAGATTAGCCTTGCTGCTACAATCCACTAAGGGTCAACCTCTGTTCTGCCGATTTGTTTCACCAAGAACTCCCCTCCCCTCCCCTCCCCTCCCCTCCCCCTAACGAGATGTTCGCTTTTGGGAACGCATGCGGGTTTGACTCCCACTCTCGTTTCAACCCATTCCATTGCATCAACAGCCCGCAAACCCGGCCACGCACCCCCTGGCACACGAACGCACTCCGTCGCCTGTACAACACACACACCCGCGCCCACACCCACACATTGCCTACCTGTTTCCACGCCCACCCGCACGTGCCAACCCAAGCGCACATACGCCTCTTTCCCACCCCACGAGTCGTACCAACCCAAGCGTCTGCACGCCTCCTTCCCATCCCACGAGTCGTACCAACCCAAGCACCCGCACCCCTCTTTCCCACCCCACGAGTCATACCAACCTGCTCGCATCCCCTCCCGTTCATCCCACCGTTTCGTACGGCACGAACGCGACAAACCTCCACCATGCACGGCCGCCTCTAGTCCGTCGTGCCTGCACATCGCGAACGCGGTCTGAACCTCCGCCACTCCCGGCCGGGATCCTCGCTCATGCCCGCACGCGTCCACATGCACCTCCCTCGCCACCGCCACGTTGTACCAACCCGCACGCCACACCCGAGCCCACGCCACCCCACCGCACCCCTCCTCGACACCGCCCGTGCTGCCCAGCCCCTAAGCCGTTACCATGTGCACCTCCGTCCTCTGGCCCACACCCCTCCCCCTCTCCCTGTGTGGAAACAAAATGCATCTACGTGCCCGACACTGCCCACTCCGCTCGTCCACATGTGTCACATTCTTGACCCATCCCTTTGAAAGCGTGGTACGATCATACCTGGGCTACAATTCTGGATCCCATTTGAACTCTGCAGATAAGCGTCCATGGGCCAGAATAGTACTGGGATGGGTGACCTCCCGGGAAGTCCTGGTGTCGTACCTATTTTTATGTCCCAAACGCCGACCTGGACCGTCTCCGACAGTAGGAAGCTGGGACTAGGATGCGAATGGCGCAGTTGCGCCCTAGTCCCGTCCTACCTGCGCCCTACTTGTGCCCTAGTTGCACCCTTGCTGCGCCCTACCCGCGCTATACCTGCGCCCTAGTTGCGCCCTAGTTGCGCCCTACCTGCGCCCTACCTGCGCCATACCTGCGCCCTTCTTGCGCCCTAGTTGCACCCTTGCTGCGCCCTGGTTGCACCCTACCCGCGCCATACCTGCACCCTACTAGCGCCCTAGTTGCGCCCTAATTGCGCCCTACTTGCGCCCTACCTGCGCCCTACTTGCGCCCTAGTTGTGCCCTAGTTGCACCCTACTTGCGCCCTAATTGCGGCCTAGTTGCGCCCTACCTGCACCCTACCTGTGCCATACCTGTGTCCTACTTGTGCCCTAGTTGCGTCCTAGTTGCACCCTAGTTGCGCCCTACTTGCGCCCAACTTGCGCCATACTTGCGCCCTACTTGTGCCCTAGTTGCACCCTACCCGCGCCCTAGTTGTGCCCTAGTCACGCCCTACTTACGCCCTTATTGCGCCATAGTTGCGCCCTACCTATGCCCTAGTTGCACCCTACCCGCACCCTAGTTACACCCTAGTTGCGTCCTAGTTGCACCATAGTTGTGCCCTAGTTGCGCCTTACTTTCGCCCTAGTTGCGCCCTTGTTGTGCCATACTTGTGCCCTAATTGTGCCCTTGTTGCACCCTACTTGCACCATACCTGCGCCATACCTGTGTCCTACTTGCGCCCTAGTTGTACCCTAGTTGCATCCTACTTGCGCCTTACTTGCGCCCTAGTTGCACCCTTGCTGCGCCCTACCCGCGCTATACCTGCGCCCTAGTTGCTGTCAGAATAAAAGCGAAGATGACCACAACAAGGCCTTGGTATCTTACTGTGGTGTTTTATGAATACTCTCAATAAAGGTTCAACTGGAGCAAGAACCACCTCGGTGATAGTTCCGAAGAAGTCGTTAACGGTCATTGACCGACCAAACGGCCACTCGACCGAGTGATGCCCTAATAAAGTGACATCTGTCACCCGCGTCCGGCTAGTGGAAAGAAGCCATTGTACATGCTTTTGTCCTGTTCTGTCCATATATACCGAGGATGTTCATTCCCTCGAGTTAACCAGAACAGTTCTGCCCATCCTGTTCCGCAGCTTCGCCGCCGTGTCCTCGCTCTACTCGCACCCTGTCTTCGCAAGCCTCTCACAGCCTTCAATTTCTCACCCCGTCGCTCTCGCTCCTTCGCTCAGCCATCACTCCACTTACCTTAGCTTTCTCTCTCAACCTGACGTCTGCCTCTCTGCACTGACCCTTCGACCTCTCTCAAGTTCCGCGACTAACTCTTTGGGACCGCGCTTGCTTACGTCAACGTGTTGACGCACTCGTGCATGTTCCAACGCTTTTGCTAGCTTCTGCTGCTGCCTTCCTTGTGCTTACATTCTTCTGACATGGTATTAGAGCATCAGGCGACATCACCTGGTGCCCCGTAGCCGCGTCACCGCTCTGCCGCCATCCTTTCTTCATTTGCTTCGAACTGCACTCCTCTGCCGCCGCTACCGTCGCCTCGCGTCTCTCCGCTTCATCAGCAGCTAACTACAGCAGCACCGCTTGGAGAATTTTCCACGCTGAAGAAACACCACATCATCCTAAAGAAAGCCTTGCGCCCATTTCCGCGCCCGTGGCCAACAACAGGTGACTCGTCGTCCGCATCAGCCACAAACAACTCCCGAGTCGCCGCCTGCCGCCAGCTACCTGGAAGTTTCCTGCTATCTGCCATCCATTGCCCCTCATCTCCTCAGCCTCCACAAGAACCTCCTCCTCTCGCCTCTTTCCTCATCAGCCTCATCTGCTACTTCCACCTCGTTGTCCTCATCCCAGTTGTATCTGCCATCTCTAGGCGCCTCCTCGCATTGCCCTCTCATTTCATCAGCAGTAGCAGCCGAACTTCCGCCGTCGGGATATCAGAGACCACCAGTCTTCCTGCTCCCATTTTCGAGCCAACTGGGGAACAAGCTGCCACTCTCCTGACATCAGCGGACCAGTGCCTCTGCTTGCTACCTGACTCCCTCCATCGCAACCAACCTCCTCGATCGGCCAGGATATCGGACACCACCAGTCTTCCTGCCCGCCGAGGGCCAACTGGGGAACAAGCCGTCACTCTCCTGAAAGCAAAAGGCAGTGGTTGTGTCGTCCTACCTCTTTGCCGCGTCGCCTCTCATCTCGCCTCCCTCTGCTTGCCTCGCTCTCCACCTTCCCCCTCCAGCATCATCATCCATCTTCATTCTTCGCGTCATTCTCAGCTGTTGGCATCAGCCCTCCTTGTCTTCCTCGCCTCAGCCTTCTCAAACCTCATCAGCCACCTACCTCGACTCACCTTCGTTTGATATCCTCCCGCCTCTCCGTCATCCGCATCGTCCGCGCCGCCTCCTCATCACTCCTCTTCATCAGCATCATCTCACAGCGCACGCGGTTCCGCCCCTGCGCCCACTCATTCAATTGTTTCCTCATTTCTCCGCTTCCGCATCACTTTCAGCTTGACATAAGGATCCGCCCGGTTGCATCGCCTGTTCCGCGACGACCTGCGCCCACGCCGAAACTTCCTTCAGCACACGTGGCTCGCCCGTTCGCCCACTCCATCATCATCATCAGCCTCCGCTATTTTCATCAGCAATTATCATCAGCATCTGTGGTCAGCACATGGATCTGCACAAGCTAGCTGCCCGCTTCGCAGCAGACTGCACCCACGCCGGCAGCAGATTTCTCGCAGCGCGTTGGCCTCTGCCTTCCCCTTGCCACATCCTATCCCTCTATTTCACCAGCGCACGTGGTTTCGCCCCTGCGCCCACTCGATCATCAATCACCCTCCGCCTTTTCTGCATCATCTGCTCGGCACAAGGATCCGTCCGGTCGCATCGCCCATCCCGCGACGACCTGCGCCCACGCCGAAAACTTCAGTTGCGCACGTGGTTCTGCCTCTGTGCCCACTCAATCATCAATGCTCTTCCGCCATTTCCACATCGCTTTATGCTCGGCACAAGGACCTGCCCGGTCTCATCAGTACGTACAACTCACCACCACAACAAACCGATCAGCATCCTTCATCCACACGACTTCGGTTCCAACCCACTGGCACTGCCAGCAACCTTTCACCAACACTCACACACACTTGACATCACCCCCTACTCACTGCTCAATGCCGCCATGGATGCAACTAGCTCTCTCCATCATCGCACCTCTCATCCCCACCTCCAGCATCCTCCATCTCAATGACTTTGGACAACACAACTACACGGAATGGAAGGACTTTTGTCTAACCATGATTCATTGTGCCGTCCCTCTTCACACCAAGCCAGAAGACTTCTTGCATTTTCAGCCCTTTGTCGGCCATACACGGAGTCAGTTTCCCACCACTGCCTCACTAGAGCATTACTGGAGACTATTGTTCAGTGCAGAAGAAATGGTCCTTGGCCTCCTTTACCTCTCCACTGACCCCTCTTTTCATGACATCCTTCAAGCCATACTCTTGGTGTGGGTCCACTGCAATCTGTCCTCGACACTATTGAGCAACGATGCAGACAAGGGCATCTTCTCCCTCGTCTCACCACCAACAACCCGCAGCAGATCACCCTGGGGGAGATTCCTCCCTTTCCAAATAGGCCTCCCCTCACTGCACTTCCACTCCCGCCAGCGCTTTCAATGTCTCCATCCCCAGAGACAGACTCATGAACGTGTGTGGGTGGTCATCTTCACGGGGGGTGTCAGGATAAAAGCGAAGATGACCACAACAAGGCCTTGGTATCTTACTGCGGTGTTTCATGAATACTCTCAATAAAGATTCAGCTGCAGCAAGAACCACCTCAGTGATAGTTCCGAAGAAGTCGTTAACGGTCATTGACCGACCAAACGGCCACTCGACCGAGTGATCCCCTAATAAAGTGACATCTGTCGCCCACGTCCGGCTAGTGGAAATTAGCCGTTGTACATGCTTTTGTCCTGTTCTGTCCATATATACCGAGGATGTTCATTCCCGCGAGTTAACCAGAACAGTTCTGCCCATCCTGTTCCCTTCGGTTCCGCGGCTTTGCCGCCGTGTCCTCGCTCTGCTCGCACCCTGTCTTCGCCAGCCTCTCACAGCTCTCAGTTTCTCGCCCCATCGCTCTCGCTCCTTCGCTCAGCCATCACTCCACTTACCTTCGCTTCCTCTCTCAACTGGACGTCTGCCTCTCTGCCCTGACCCTTTGACCTCTCTCAAGTCCCGCGACTAACTCTTTCGGACCGCTCTCGCTTACGTCACCGTGCTGAAGCACTTGTGCATGTTCCAACGCTTCTGCCTGCTTCTGCTGCTGCCTTCCTTGCGCTTACATTCTTCTGACAGTTGCGCCCTCGTTGCGCCCTACCTCCGTCCTACCCACGCCATACATGCGCCCTACTTGTGCCCTAGTTGCACCCTTGCTGCGCCCTGCCCGCACCATACCTGCGCCCTGCCCGCACCATACCTGCACCCTAGTTGCGCCCTAGTTGCGTCCTCGTTGAATCCTACCTGCGCCCTACCCGTGCCATACCTGCGCCCTAGTTGCACCCTAGTTGCGCCCTAGTTTCCCCCTACTTGCGCCCTACTTGCACCCTACTTGCGCCATACTTGCACCCTACTTGCACCCTAGTTGCACCCTATCCGCACCATACTTGCACCCTACTTGCACCCTACTTGCACCCTACTTGCGTCCTACTTGCGCCCTAGTTGCACCCTAGTTGCGCCCTACTTGCGCCCTAATTGCACCCTAGTTGCGCCCTACCTGCGCCATACCTGCGCCATACCTGCATCCTACTTGCGCCTTAGTTGCACCCTAGTTGTGCCCTAGTTGTACCCTACTTGCGCCATACTTGCGCCCTACTTGCGTCCTAGTTGCATCCTACCCATGCCCTACTTGCGCCCTAGTTGCGCCCTAGTTGCACCCTACTTGCGCCCTACTTGCGTCCTACGTGCGCCCTAGTTGCACCCTACCCGCGTCCTAGTTACGCCCTAGTTGCGCCCTAGTTGCGTCCTAGTTGCATCCTAGTTGCGCTCTAATTGCGCCTTAGTTGCGCCCTTGTTGCGCCCTACTTACGCCCTAATTGTGCCCTTGTTGCGCCCTACCTGCACCATACGTGTGACATACCTGCGCCCTAGTTGCACCCTAGTTGCGTCCTACTTGGACCCTACATGCGCCTTACTTGCGCCCTACTTGCACCTTACCCGCGCCATACATGCGCCATACCTGCACCCTAGTTGCGCTCTAGTTGCGCCCTAATTACGCCCTAGTTGCGCCATAGTTGCGCCCTAGTTGCGCCCTAGTTGCACCCTAGTTGCGAAGTATTTATGCCCTACTTGCGCCCTATTTGCGCCCTACATGCGCCCTAATAGCAACCTAATCGTGCCCTACTTGCACCCTGGTTGCACAAGTTTCCTCGAGCGCTCGTCTCTGGCCTCTCCGTGACTAAGGGACCAAATTTTCTGTCGCCTCCAATCCGGGAACACTTGTCCATACACATGTCGCACACACCCTCGTACCCCAGGGACCTTACTCCAGTCCCTATAATCGTTCTCCTCGGCCCTCGAGCATACGATGTAGGCTCTGCCGAGTGCCTGTCTCCAGGCTCTCCGAGACTAAGGGGCCGGATTTTTTGCCGACTCAAAATCAAGAACATTTGCCCATACGCACGTCGCACACCCATATGGACATCGTAGACCCAAGTTTCACTCAAAAAATCCATGGCCTCTGCCCTGGAGCATACGACAGAGGCTCCTCCAAGTGCCCGTCTCCAGGCTCTCCGAGACTAAGGGGCCGGATTTTTGGCCGACTCAAAACCAAGAAACCTCGTCCATACACACGTTGCACACCCATAAGGACATTGTAGACCCGAGTTTCGTTCAAAAAAACCATGGCCTCCGCCCTCAACATACAACGCAGGCTCCTCCGAACGCACGTCTCCAGGCTCTCCGAGACTAAGGGGCCGTATTTTTGGCCGACTCGAAATCGAGAAAACTCGTCCATACTCGAAATCGAGAAAACGCATCCATACGCCTCGACGCCGCAAGCTGTCGGCGGTCTGCCCGAGCTGCTCTCGCGGCGAGGGCGGACCGCCGCGTGGCGACCGGCCGACGGGCGCGGAACGCTTCCCTCTCGGGGGAGGCTTTCCCTAGGCAGTGAACAACCGGCTCAGAACTGGAACAGACAAGGGGAATCCGACTGTTTAATTAAAACAAAGCATTGTGATGGTGCCCACGGATGTTGACGCAATGTGATTTCTGCCCAGTGCTCTGAATGTGAAAGTGAAGAAATTCAACCAAACGCGGGTAAACGGTGGGAGTAACTACGACTCTCTCAAGGTAGTCAAATGCCTCGTCATCTAATTAGTGATGCGCATTAATGGATTAACGAGATTCCCAATGTCCCTATCTACTATCCAGCAAAACCACAGCCAAGGGAATGGGCTTGGAAAAATCAGCGGAGAAAGAAGACCCTGTTGAGCTTGACTCCTGTCCGACTTTGTGAAATGACTCAGGAGGTGTAGTTATAAGTTGGAGGGCAACCGCAAGTGAAATACCACTACTCTTGACGTTGTTTTACTTATTCCGTGAGGTGGAGGCGGGGCTCTGGCCCTGCTTCTAGCGTTAAAGCTTCGGCCGATCCAGGCGGATGACATTGTAAGGTGGGGACATTGGCTGGGGCGGCACATCTGTTAAAAGATAACGCAGGTGTCCGAACATGAACTCAACGAGAACAGAAATCTCGTATGGAACAAAAGGGTAAAAGCTCATTTGATTTTGATTTTCAGTACGAATACAAACTGTGAAAGCATGGCCTATCGATCCTTTCGTCTTTCGGAATTTGAAGCTAGAGGTGTCAAAAAAGTTACCATAGGGATAACTGGCCTGTGGCAGCCAAGCGTTCATAGCGACGTTGCTTTTTGATCATTTGATGTCGGCTCTTCCTATCATTGTAAAGCAGAAATCACCAAGTGTTGGATTGTTCACCCACCAATAGGGAACGTGAGCTGGGTTTAGACCGTCGTGAGACCGGTTACTTTTACCATGCTGATGATCTGGCGTCGCAACAGTAATTCAACTTGGTACGAGAGGAACCGTTGATTCACATAATTGGTGATTGCGCTTGGCTGAAAAGCCAGTGGCGTGAAGCTACCATGTGTAGGATTATGACGGAACGCCTCTAAGTCAGAATCCATGCTCGAAGCGGCAAGTTTTACCTCCCCGGGTGTTACCCGACACGAAATAGGGGTACCTGTACGCCTCCAAGAGCATATGTCATGATTTTTCTGGACCAATTCCTAATGTTCGGAGAGATAAATCATTTGCAGACGACTTAAACCAGAACGGGATACTGCAAGTGGCAGATTAGCCTTGCTGCTACGATCCACTGAGGGTCAGCCTCTGTTCTGCCGATTTGTTCTGCCGGGAACTCCCCTCCCCTCCCCTCCCCTCCGCTCCCCTCCCCCTAACGAGATGTTCGCTTTTGGGAACGCATGCGGGTTCGACTCCCGCTCTTGTTTCGACCCATTCCATTGCATCAACAGCCCGTTAACCCGGCCACGCATCCCCTGGCACACGAACGCACTCCGCCGCCTGCACAACACGCACACCCGCGCCCACACCCACGCATTGCCTACCCCTTTCCATGCCCATCTGCACGTACCAACCCAAGCGCACGCACGCATCTTTCCCACCCCATGAGTCGTACCAACCCAAGCGTCCGCACGCCTCCTTCCCACCCCACGAGTTGTACCAACCCAAGCACCCGCACCCCTCTCTCCCACCCCACGAGTCGTACCAACCCGCTCGCCATCCCCTCCCATTCATACCACCGTTTCGTACGGCACGAACATGACAAACCTCCACCGTGCATCGCCGCCTCTAGTCCGTCGCGCCCGCACTTCGCGAACGCGGTCTGAACCTCCGCCACTCCCGGCCGGGATCCTGGCTCATGCCAGCACTCGCCCACATGCACCTCCCTCGCCATCGCCACGGTGTACCAACCCGCACGCCACACCCGAGCCCACGCCACCCCACCGCACCCCTCCTCGACACCGCCCGTGCTGCCCAGCCCCTAAGCCATTACCATGCGCACCTCCATCCTCTGTCCCAAACCCCTCCCCCTCTCCCCGTGTGGAAATAAAACGCATCTACGTGCCCGAAACTGCCCACTCCGCTCGTCCACGTTGCATCTCCACATGTGTCACATTCTCAACCCATCCCTTTGAAAGCGTGGTACGATCATACCTGGGCTACAACTCCGGATTCCAGTACAAGTTTGCAGATAAGCGCCCATGGGCCAGAATAGTACTAGGATGGGTGACCTCCCGGAAAGTCCTGGTCTCGAACCCATTTTTATGTCCCAAACGCCGACCCGGACCATCTCCAACACTAGGGAGCCGGGACTAGGATGCAAATGGCACAGTTGTACCCTAGTCGCGTCCTACTTGCACCCTACTTGTGCCCTAGTTGCACCCTTGCTGCGCCCTACCCGCGCTATACCTGCGCCCTAGTTGCGCCCTACCTGCACCCTACCCGGGCCATACCTCCGCCCTACTTGCGCCCTAGTTGCACCCTTGCTGCGCCCTGGTTGCACCCTATCCGCGCCATACCTGCACCCTACTAGTGTCCTAGTTGCGCCCTAGTTGTGCCCTAGTTGCGCCCTAGTTGCACCCTACTTGCGCCCTAGTTGCGCCCTAGTTGCGCCCTACCTGCACCCTACCTGCGCCATACCTGTGTCCTACTTGCGCCCTAGTTGCGCCCTAGTTGCGCCCTAGTTGCGCCCTAGTTGCGCCCAACTTGCGCCCTAGTTGCGCCCTACTTGCGCCCTAGTTGCATCCTGCCCGCGGCCCAGTTGTACCCTAGTTGCGCCCTACTTGTGCCCTACTTATGCCATAGTTACGCCCTACTTACGTCCTAGTTGCTCTCTACCCGCACCCTAGTTGCACCCTAGTTGTGCCCTAGTTGCACCCTAGTTGCACCATAGTTGCGCCTTACTTGCGCCCTAGTTGCACCCTTGTTGCGCCCTACTTGCGCCCTAATTACGCCCTTGTTGCGCCCTACTTACACCAGACCTGCATCATACCTGCGCCCTACTTGCGCCCTAGTTGCACCCTAGTTGCGCCCTACTTGCGCCCTACTTGCGCCTTAGTTGCGCCCTAGTTACACCCTATTTGTGCCAGTCCTGTGCCATACCTGCGCCCTAGTTGCGCCCTAGTTGCGCCCTAGTTGCACCCTAGTTGCGCCCTACTTGCGCCCTACTTGTGCCCTACTTGCGCCCTAGTTGCACCCTAGTCATGCCCTACTTGCGCCTTCCTTACACCCTAGTTACACCCTTGCTGTGCCCAACCCGCGCTATACCTGTGCCCTAGTTGTGCCCTAGTTGCGCCCTACCTGCATCCTACCCGCACCATAAATGCGCCCTACTTGCGCCCTAGTTGCACCCTTGTTGCGCCCTGCCCGCACCATACTTGCGTCCTAATTGCGCCCTAGTTGCGTCCTCGTTGAACCCTACCTGCGCCCTACCCGCGCCATACATGCGCCCTAATTGCACCCTAGTTGCGCCCTAGTTGTGCCCTACTTGCGTCCTACTTGCACCCTACTTGCGCCATACTTACACTCTACTTGCGCCCTAGTTGCACCCTACCCGCGCCATACTTGTAGCCTACTTGCACCCTAGTTGCGCCCTACTTGCGTCCTACTTGCACCCTACTTGCGCCCTACTTGTGCCCTAGTTGCACCCTAGTTGCGCCCTACAAGTGCCCTAATTACACCCTAGTTGCGCCCTACCTGCGCCATACCTGCGCCATTTGCGCCCTACTTGCGCCCTAGTTTCAGCCTAGTTGCGCCCTAGTTGCGCCCTAGTTGCGCCCTACTTGCGCCCTACTTGTGTCCTAGTTGCATCCTAACCGTGCCCTACTTGCGCCCTAGTTGCGCCCTACTTGCGCCCTACTTGCACCCTACTTGCGTCCTAGTTGCACCCTATCCGTGCCCTAGTTGCGCCCTAGTTGCGCCCTAGTTGCGCCCTAGTTGCGTCCTAGTTGCGTCCTAGTTGCGCCTTAGTTATGCCCTTGTTGCGTCCTACTTGCGTCCTAATTGTACCATTGTTGCGCCCTACCTGCGCCATACCTGCAACATACCTGCACCCTACTTGCACCCTAGTTGTGTCCTAGTTGCACCCTACTTGCACCTTACTTGCACCCTACTTGCACCTTACCCGTGCCATACCTGCGCCATACCTGCGCCCTAGTTGCGCCCTAGTTGCGCCCTAATTACGCCCTAGTTGCGCCCTAGTTGCGCCCTAGTTGCGCCCTAGTTGTGCCCTAGTTGCGCCCTAGTTGCGCCCTACTTGCGTCCTAGTTGCGCCCTACTTGTGCCCTTATAGCGACCTAATCGTGCCCTACTTGCGCCCTGGTTGCGCAAGTTTCCTCGAGCGCTCGTCTCTGGCCTCTCCGTGACCAAGGGACTGAATTTTCTGTCGACTCCAATCCGGGAAAACTTGACCATACACATGCCGCACACACCCACGTACCCCAGGGACCTGACTCCCGTCTCTATATTCGCTCTCCTCCGTCCTCGAGCATACAATGTAGGCTCTTCCGAGTGCCCGTCTCCAGGCTCTCCGAGACTAAGGGGCCGGATTTTTGTCCGACTCAAAATCAAGAAAATTTGCCCATACGCACGTCGCACACCCATACGGACATCGTAGACCCAAGTTTCGCTCCAAAAATCCATGGCCTCTGCCTTCGAGCATACGACGTAGGCTCCTCCAAGCGCCCGTCTCCAGGCTCTCCGAAACTAAGGGGCCGGATTTTTGGCCGACTCAAACCCAAGAAACCTCGTCCATACACACGTTGCACACCCATATGGACATTGTAGACCCAAGTTTTGTTCAAAACAACCATGGCCTCCGCCCTCAAGCATACGACGTAGGCTCCTCTGAACGCCAGTCTCCAGGCTCTCCGAGACTAAGGGGCCGGATTTTTGGCCGACTCGAAATCGAGAAAACTCGTCCATACTCGAAATCGAGAAAACTCATCCATAGGCCTCGACGCCGGAGGCTGTCGGCGGTCTGCCAGCGCTGCTCCCGCAGTGAGGACGGACCGCCGCGTGCCGACCGGCTGACGGGCGCGGAATGCTTCCCTCTCGGGGAGGCTTTCCCTAGGCAGTGAACAACCGGCTCAGAACTGGAACGGACAAGGGGAATCCGACTGTTTAATTAAAACAAAGCATTGTGATGGTCCCAACGGATGTTGACGCAATGTGAATCTGCCCAGTGCTGTGAATGTCAAAGTGAAGAAATTCAACCAAACGCGGCTAAACGGCGGGAGTCACTATGACTCTCTTAAGGTAGTCAAATGCCTTGTCATGTTATTAGTGACGCGCATGAATGGATTAACGAGATTCCCACTGTCCTTATCTACTATCCAGCAAAACCACAGCCAACGGAAAGGGGAAAGAAGACCCTGTTGAGCTTGACTCCTGTCCGAATTTGTGAAATGACTCAGGAGGTGTAGTTATAAGTGGGAGGGCAACCGCAAGTGAAATACCACTACTCTTGACGTTATTTAACTTATTCCGTGACGTGGAGACGGGGCTCTATCCCTGCTTCTAGCGTTAAGTCTTCGGCCGATCCAGGCGGATGACATTGTCAGGTAAGGCGTTTGGCTGGGGCGGCACATCTGTTAAAAGATAACGCAGGTGTCCTAAGATGAGCTCAACGAGAACAGAAATCTCGTGTGGAACAAAAGGGTAAAAGCTCATTTGATTTTGATTTTCAGTACAAATACAAACTGTGAAAGCATGGCCCATCGTTCCTNCCCTGCTTCTAGCGTTAAGTCTTCGGCCGATCCAGGCGGATGACATTGTCAGGTAAGGCGTTTGGCTGGGGCGGCACATCTGTTAAAAGATAACGCAGGTGTCCTAAGATGAGCTCAACGAGAACAGAAATCTCGTGTGGAACAAAAGGGTAAAAGCTCATTTGATTTTGATTTTCAGTACAAATACAAACTGTGAAAGCATGGCCCATCGTTCCTTTAGTCTTTTAGAATTTGAAGCTAGAGGTGTCATAAAAGTTACCACAGGGATAACTGGCTTGTGGCAACCAAGTGCTCATAGCGACGTTTCTTTTTGACCCTTCGATGTCGGCTCTTCCTATCATTGTGAAGCAGAATTCACCAAGTGTCGGATTGTTTATCCACCAATAGGGAACGTGAGCTGGGTTTAGACCGTCGTGAGACAGTTTAGTTTTACCCTACTGATGATCTTGTGCCGCAACAGTAATTCAACTTCGTACGAGAGGAACCGTTGATTCACATAATTGGCAATTGCGCTTGGCTGAAAGCGGCACGTTTTACCTCCCCGGGTGTTACCCGACTTGAAATAGGGGCGCCTGTGCGCCTCCGAGAGCATATGTCGTGATTCGTCTGGTCCAATTCCGAATGTTTGGGGAGATAAATCATTTGCAGACGACTTCAACCAGAACGGCATACTGTAACTGGCAGAGTAGCCTTGCTGCTACAATCCACTGAGGTTCAGCCTCTGTTCTACCGATTTGTTCCTCCAGGAACTCCCCTCCCCTCCCCTCCCCTCTCCTTCCCCCTAACAAGATATTCGATTTTGGGAACGCATGCGGGTTTGACTCCCGCTCTCGTTTTGACCCACTCCATTGCATCAACAGCCTGCAAACCCGGCCACGCACCCCCCTCGCACACGAACGTACTCCGTCGCCTGCACAACACGCACACCTGCGCCCACACCTACGCAACGCCCACCCTTTCCACGCTCAACCGCCTCTTTCCCATCCCACGAGTCGTACCAACCCAAGCGCCTGCAGGCCTCTTTCCCATCCCACGAGTCGTACCAACCCAAGCACCCGTACCCCTCTTTCCCACTCCACGAGTCGTACCAACCCGCTCGCCATCCCCTTCCGTTCATCCCACTGTTTCGTACGGCACGAACGTGATAAACCTCCACCGTGCACGGCCGCCTCTATTCTGTCGCGCCCGCACGTCGTGAACGCGGTCTGAACGTCTGCCACTCCCGGCCGGGACCCCCACTCATGCCCCCACGCGCCCACATGCACCTCCCTTGTCATCGCCACGGTGTACCAACCCGCATGCCACACAAGAGCCCACGCCACCCCACCGCACCCCTCCTCGACACCGCCTGTGCTGCCCAGCCCCTAAGCCGTTGCCATGTGCACCTCCGTCCTCTGTCCCACACCCCCTCTCTCTCTCCCCGTGTGGAAACAAAACGCATCTACGTGCCCGACACCGCCCACTCCGCTCGTCCACGTTGCATCTCCACATGTGTCACATTCTCGACCCATCCCTTTCCAAGCGTGGTACCATCATACCTGGGCTACTACTCCGGATCCCATTCGAACTCTGCAGATAAGTGTCCATAGTACTCGGATGGGTGACCTCCCGGGAAGTCCTTGTGTCGTACCCACTTTTATCTCCCAAACGCCGACCCGGACCGTCTCCGACACTAGGGAGCCGGGACTAGGACGCGAATGGTGCAGTTGCGCCCTAGTTGCGCCCTACTTGTGCCCTACTTGCACCCTAGTTGCACCCTTGCTGCGCCCTACCCGCGCTATACCTGCACCCTGGTTGCGCCCTGGTTGCGTCCTACCTGCGCGCTACGCGCGTCATACCTGCGCCCTACTTGCGTCCTAGTTGCATCCTTGCTGCGCCCTAGTTGCACCCTACCCGCGCCATACCTGCGTCCTACTTGTGCCCTAGTTGCGTCCTAGTTGCGTCCTACTTGCACCCTACTTGCGCCCTACTTGCGCCCTAGTTTCATCCAAGTTACGACCTACTTACGTCCTAATTGAGCCCTAGTTGTGTCCTACCTGCACCATACCTGCGCCATACCTGTGCCCTACTTGCGCCCTAGTTGCACCCTAGTTGCACCCAAGTTACGCCCTAGTTGTACCCTACTTGCGCCCTACTTGCGCCCTACTTGCACCCTAGTTGCACCCTACCCGCGCCCTAGTTGCGCCCTAGTTGCGCCCTACTTGCGCCTTAGTTGCACCCTACTTGCACCTTAGTTACACCCTACCTGGTCCTAGTTGCACCCTAGTTGTGTCCTAATTGTGCCCTAGTTGCGCCCTAGTTGCGCCCTACTTGTGCCCTACTTGCACCCTTGTTGCGCCCTACTTGCGCCCTTGTTGCGCCCTACTTGCGACCTAATTGTGCCCTTGTTGCGCCCTACCTGCGCCATACCTGCGCCATACCTGCACCCTAGTTGCACCCTAGTTGCACCACAGTTGGGCCCTAGTTGCGCCGTACTTGTGCCCTACTTCCGCCTTAGTTGCACCCTACCCGCGCCAGTCCTACGCCATACATGCGCCCTAGTTGCGCCTTAATTGCACCCTAGTTGTGCCCTACATGTGCCCTACATGCGCCCTACTTGCGCCCTACTTGCGCCCTAGTTGCGCCCTAATCGCGCCCTATATGCGCCCTACTTGCGCCCTAGTTGCACCCTTGCTGCACCCTACCCGTGCTATACCTGCGCCCTAGTTGCACCCTAGTTGCGCCCTACCTGCGCCCTACCCGCGCCATAGCTGCGCCCTACTTGCGCCCTAGTTGCACCTTTGCTACGTCCTAGTTGCACCCTACCCGCACCATACCTGCGCCCTACTTGCGTCCTAGTTGCACCCTAGTTGCGCCCTACTTGCGCCCTCATTGCGTCCTACTTGCGCCCTAGTTGTGCCCTAGTTGCAGCCTACTTGCACCCTAATTGCGCCCTATTTGCGCCCTACCCACGACATACCTGCGCCAAACCTACGCCCTACTTGCGCCCTGGTTGCACCCTAGTTGCGCCCTACTTGCGCCCTACTTGCGCCCTACTTGCGCCCTACATGCGTCCTACTTGCACCCTACTTGCGCCCTAGTTACACCCTACCCGCACCCTAGTTGCGCCCTAGTTGCGCCCTACTTGCGTCCTAATTGCGCCCTAGTTGCGCCCTACTTGCGCCCTAGTTGCACCCTACCCCCGCCCTAGTTGTGTCCTAGTTGCACCCTAGTTGCGTCCTAGATGCGCCATAGTTGCGTCCTACTTGCGCCCTAGTTGCGCCCTTGTTGCACCCTACTTGCGCCCTAACTGCGCCCTTGTTGCACCCTACCTGCGCCATACGTGCGCCATACCTGTGCCATACTTGTGCCTAGCTGCGCCCTAGTTGCGCCCTAGTTGCGTCCTACTTGCGCCCTACTTGCGCCCTAGTTTCACCTTAGTTGCGCCCTAGTTGCGCCCTAGTTGCGCCCTACTTACGCCCTACTTGCGCCATACTTGCGTCCTAGTTGTGCCCTAGTCGTGCCCTACTTGCACCCTACTTGCGCCCTAGTTGCACCCTTGCTGCGCCCTACCCGCGCTATACCTGCGTCCTAGTTGCGCCCTAGTTGCACCCTACCCGCGCCATACCCGTGCCATACCAGCGCCCTACTTGCTTCCTAGTTGCACCCTTGCTGCGCCCTGCTCCTACCATACCTGCGCCCTAGTTGCGCCCTCGTTGAACCTCACCTGCGCCCTACCTGCGCCATACCTGCGCCCTAGTTGCGCCATAGTTGCTCCCTAGTTGCACCCTACTTGCACCCTAGTTGCACCCTACTTGCGTCCTACATGCACCCTACTTGCACCCTAGTTGCACCCTATCCGCGCCGAATCTGCACCCTAGTTGCGCCCTAGTTGCACCCTACTTGCGCCCTTCTTGTGCCCTACTTGCACCCTACTTGGGCCCCAGTTGTGCCCTAATTACGTCCTACTTGCGCCCTAGTTGCGCCCTAGTTGCGCCCTACCTGCGTCATACCTGCGCCATACTTGCGCCCTACTTGCGCCCTAGTTGCGCCCTATGTGAAATCAGAGCGACAGTGATGATGATTACGACGGTACGATGAGAGGCTGCTGCTCAGGAAGATGAAGATGGGCGCAGGGACAGAACCACGTGTGCAGGCGGTGGAGATGATGAAGGAGCGGAAGTTGTTGCTGATGCAACGAAGTGAACGCAGGGGCAGAACCTCGTGCGCGCAATCACCAGGAGAAAGCGGAATGGTGCTGCCACAACACCTTTAGTCAGAAGAAGTGCTGCCACCGCAGTTCTTCTGACAACCACAATTCTTCGAGGCGGAGGAGTGTGATGAAAGCAGAAGTGGGTGCGGCCGTTAGTGGCGAGCACGAAAGCGCCAGGGGTGTTACTTGGGCTCTGCTACCATGTCAGAATATTGCAGGTGCTGCCGTAAAGTGGGCGCGGTCACAAGGATGAGCATTTTGATGGTGGGCAGAAGCACAAGCAGAGGCAAAGCGGTAACGGCGATAAGAGGAGGAAACGGAAGCGAATGATGATGCAGGATAATGAAGAGAAGCGTGGGCGCAGCACCGAAGGTGCGAGCACTGAGATCTTGTTTGAGAAAGAGTGGACGCAGCACTTTGTGGGAAGGATGGAAGCTTCCTTGAAGGTGTGGGCGTTGCTGACGTATGAGTGACGTTAGAGAGATGAGACCGGGCGCAGTGCGAGAGCACGGGCACTGAGCTGAGATTGAGCGCAAAGGGACTGGAGGCGGCCCAGAGGGCGAGCCTGAAGGAGAATCCAATGGATTGATTATAGACTGGAATACAAGCGATACAAATAGGAAAGATCTAGCTTAGCGCGCTTCGTCGAGCGAGCATAGAGAAGGGGATGCACCTCGAGACCACGATTCGGCTTTGCTAGCCGTACGCATAGGGGAGTGGTGAGTGCAGGCACGATCTTTGCAGGTGCATTTCGCCTGGACCGTTGTTCTACGAGGCCGTTGGTTTTGGTCTTGGCAAGGCTCACACATTTATCGGTTGTGGGACCGTTTGGATGTTGATCGTGTGACTCTGGAGATGAGCCTGCATTGTCACTCTTTATTTTTCTCGGTGGCTGCACCCCTTGAAGCGATCTTCGAGATAATTTCCGACACCCCCCTTAGATTTGGAGAGGGGTGCAAGCCTTGAATGGTAGGCCTGCAAGTCCTGCTTCTGTAGGAGAACAGCACAAAGAGAGCTTGGGAGGTTTTGGAGGCGGTGGACGCCTTAGTACCAGGTTGTAGAGGGAGGAGAGGAAACATGGGCGATGCAGTAGTTTTTCAGTGGAGTTAGTGAGTGCAGTGGTGGAGGGGTCGTTAGTGAGGGGGAAGGTATAGGATGTCAGTAGTGCATAGGGAAGTTCAGTTGAGTTGTAGTGAGGCAGTGTGGGCTTGCAGTAGGAAGTAGACTTGTTCCGATCACACACCCATATAGTTCTTGGACTCGGGCTGTACATGGATCTACGCAAGTTGTGAGCGGTGACAACTCTGTGGAGGCAGGCAGTCTAGATCTGTGAGGTCATGTGATGCGTTTTCATGAAGCGATCTGCTTCCTGCAGTGGGCGGTTGACGAGAAGCTTGCCGTGGGCGGGAGCTGCGGTTAGCAGTGTTCCGTGAGTCATGTAGTAGTCTGTGAGAAAGATGTGAAGGGGTGCATATGCAGTGTTGGAAAGAATGAGGCGAGGTGGTCGATTGAAGTGCTTGGTCTGTTGCCTCAGCCAGTCCCTAAGTACAGGAACAGTCCCGGCCAGTGTGCGAAGAGAGAGGACAGTGCAGTGTTGTGAGTATTGATCGTGAATGAAGAAGAAGTGGCTGTGGCGAGCGGTGGAGTATGTAGATGGAGGCTGAATGAGTGCGATGTGCAGGGAGTCAAAGCTGCAGAGAGAGGAGTGAGAGGAGAGAGGAGGAGAGGAGGACGCGGTGTACATCTCAAGACCATACTCCTCAGATCCAATCTCAGCCACAGGTTCGACTACTCCTAACATGACAACATTTTCAAGAGCAGGATTCACAGCACTGGGCATGGCAGGAGAAGATGGGGCTTCCACGTTGTTGGCTGGGGTTGAACGCCAGCTTGAGCTTCCCATCCGGTTGTAGTAGCGTTGGCGGCGTTCTTCCGCCCAGTTGGGTTGCTCGCCATAAGACTTGCCGGGGTTTTGATCCAGCCACTCGTCAGTAGCGCGATGATCGCAAACATGCGGCGGGTGGTTGCGACGGCCACACTTGGTTCCTTTGAGGGGGCCGTGGCGGATGGTGTAGGAGCAGGCAGGGAAGCGGTTGAACATGCGGTTGTCAGTAGTGGCGGCCATGGTTTCAAAAGAGTTGGTGGCGATGGTAGTCTCGCGTGCTTGCTTAGCGACATAGTCTTGTTCGGCTTCCATGAGCTTGGGGCTGATGACGGCGATTGTCAGTTGATCAACAGGCAGCTGCAGCAGAATTTGTCGGATGATATCATACTGACCAGGGAGGCCGGAGATGACCGGCCGGTGCAGACGACAGCAGGCGGAAGGTCAATTTTCATTTCCTTGAGGTCGCGAGCGATGGTGGTAACGTCTGTGATGTAACTCCCCATGTTGGTGTGGGCGGCGAAGGGCACAGAGAAGAGTGACATGATCTTGATGCCGCAGGCGGTAGAGGTGTTGTTGCTGAAGCGATCTTCAAGGGTTTTCCATACTTCGTGAGTCTTGCTGCCGAGAGGGCGGATGTCTTCATGCAGTTCAGGAGAGGAGGTGGTCATGATGGTCATAAGGGCGGTGCTGTTGGCGACTTCCCAGGAGGTGTGGCTGATGGTGGTTGCAGGTGCAACAGGAACAGAAGAGGAAGAGGCATTTGAAGGAGCGGGGTTAGACACAGATCCACCGGAGGGATCTCCTCCGGGAGCGGCTGCTGCGGTTGCAGTTGAGGAAGAGGTAGTGGCGTCAGGAGGTTCTATCCCAGTGTCAGTGTTGGTGATCAGATGACTGAGGGTGACTCCCTCAACCTTCTGTGTCCCAAAGAAAAGTGACACCGAGTAGCTCCATAGTTTGTAGTTGCTGGTTCCATCCAGCTTTACAGTGAGCTTGGGAAGACCAGTCAGAGTAAGGGTGGAAGCCATGATGGAGTTGATGATGATGAGGCTGCAAGCAGAGGTAGACAACTGAGGGTGCAGAATATCTTCGCAAGACAATCGTTGGGGTGATTGATGATGATGAATTGCTGCGGCGATGAGAGTGGGCGGATGATTCAAATGGAGGGGCAAAATCGGAGCGACAGTGATGATGATTACGACGGTACGATGAGACGCTGCTGCTGAGGAAGATGAAGATGGGCGCAGGGACAGAACCACGTGCGCAGGCGGCGGAGAAGATGAACGAGCGGATGTTGTTGCTGATGCAATGAAGTGGACGCAGGGGCAGAACCTCGTGCGCGCAATCGCTAGGAGAAATGGTACTGCCACAACACCTTTAGTCAGAAGAAGCGCTGCCACCGCAGTTCTTCTGACGACCAGAGTTCTTCGAGGCGGAGGAGTGTGATGAAAGTGGAAGTGGGTGTGGCCGTTAGTGGCGAGCACGAAAGCGCCAGGGGTGTTACTTGGTCTCTGATACCATGTCAGAATATTGCAGGTGCTGCCGTAAAGTGGACGCGGTCACAAGGACGAGCGTTTTGATGGTGGGCAGAAGCACAAGCAGAGGCAAAGTGGTAACGGCGATAAGAGGAGGAAAAGGAAGCAAATGATGATGCAGGATGATGAAGAGAAGCGTGGGCGCAGCACCGAAGGTGCGAGCACTGATATCTTGTTTGGGAAAGAGTGGATGCAGCACTTTGTGGGAAGGATGGAAGCTTCCTTGAAGGTGCGGGCGTTGCTGACGTATGAGTGACGTTAGACAGATGAGACCGGGCGCAGTGCGAGAGCACGGGCGCTGATCTGAGATTGAGGGCAAAGGGACTAGAGGCGGCCCAAAGGGCAAGCCTGAAGGAGAATCCAATGGATTGATTATAGACTGGAATACAAGCGATACAAATAGGAAAGATCTAGCCTAGCACGCTTCGTCGAGCGAGCATAGTGGTGGCGGCTCAGGCAAGTGAGAGAAAGGGATGCGCCTCGAGACCACGATTTGGCTTTGCTAGCCGTACGCATAGGGGAGTGGTGAGTGCAGGCACGATCTTCGCAGGTGCGTTTCGCCTGGACCGTTGTTGTACGAGGTCGTTGGTTTTGGTCTTGGCGAGGCTCGCACATTTTCCGGCCGTGAGACCGTTTGGATGTTGATCGTGTGACTCCGAAGATGAACCTGCATTGTCACTCTATATCTTTCTCGGTGGCTGCACCCCATGAAGCGATCTTCGACATAATATCCGAAACACCCCTCTTTCCTGTCCCACGAGTCATACCAACCCGCTCGCCATCCCCTCCCGTTCATCCCACTGTTTTGTACGGCACGAACGCAAAAAAACCTCCACCGTGCACGGCCGCCTCTAGTCCGTCGTACCTGCACGTCGCGAACGCGGTCTGAACCTCCGCCACTCTCAGACGGGACCCCCGCTCATGCCCGCACGTGCCCAGATGCACCTCCCTCGCCACCGCCACGGTGTACGAAACCGCACGCCACACCCGAGCCCACGCCACCCCATCGTACCCCTCCTCGACACCGCCCGTGCTGCCCAGCCCCTAAGCCGTTGCCATGTGCACCCCCGTCCTCTGTCCCACACCCCCTCCCCCTCTCCCTGTGTGGAAACAAAATGCATCTACGTGCCCGACACCGCTCACTCCACTCGTCCACGTTGCATCTCCACATGTGTCACATTCTCGACCCATCCCTTTCAAAGCGTGGTACGATCATACCTGGGATACTACTCCAGATCCCATTCGAACTCCGCAGATAAGCGCCCATGGGCTAGAATAGTACTGGGATGGGTGACCTCCCGGGAAGTCCTGGTGTCGTACCCATTTTTATCTCCCGAACGCCGACCCGGACCGTCTACGATACTAGGGAGCTGGGAATAGGACGCGAATGGCGCAGTTGCGTCCTAGTCGCGCCCTACTTGCGCCCTACTTGCGCCCTAGTTACACCCTTGCTGCGCCCTGCCCGCGCTATACCTGCACCCTAGTTGCGCCCTAGTTGCGCCCTAGCTGCGCCCTACCCGCGTCACACCTACGTCCTACTTGCGCCCTAGTTGCACCCTACCCGCGCCATACCTGCGCCCTACTTGTGCCCTACTTGCGTCCTAGTTGTGCCCTACTTGCACCCTACTTGCGCCCTCCTTGCCCCCTAGTTGCGCCCTAGTTGCGACCTACTTGCACCCTAATTGCGCCCTAGTTGCGTCCTACCTGCGTCATACCTGCGCCATACCTGCGCCCTACTTGCGCCCTAGTTGCGCCCTAGTTGCACCCTAGTTACGCCCTAGTTACACCCTACTTGTGCCATACGTGCGCCCTACTTGCGCCCTAGTTGCACCCTAACCGCGCCCTAGTTGCACCCTAGTTGCGCCCTACTTGCGCTCTAGTTGCGTCCTTGTTGCACCCTACTTGCACCCTACTTGCGCCCTAGTTGCACCCTACCCTCACCCTAATTGCGTCCTAGTTGCGCCCTAGTTGCGCCCTAGTTGCGCCCTACTTGTGCCCTAGTTGCATCCTTGTTGCGTCCTACTTGCGCCCTTGTTGCGCCCTACTTGCGACCTAGTTGCGCCCTTGTTGCGCCCTACCAGCGACATACCTGTACCATACCTCCACCCTACTTGCACCTTAGTTGCACCCTACTTGCTCCCTAGTTGCGCCGTACTTGCGCCCTACTTGCGTCCTAGTTGCACCCTACCCACGCCAGTCCTGTGCCATACCTGCGCCCTAGTTGCGCCTTAGTTCCGTCCTAGTTGCACCCTACTTGCACCCTACATGCGGCCTACTTGCGCCCTACTTGCGCCCTAGTTGCGCCCTAGTCATGCCCTACTTACGTCCTACTTGCGCCCTAGTTGTACCCTTGCTGCGCCCTACCCGTGCTATACCTGCGCCCTAGTTGCGTCCAAGTTGCGCACTACCTGCGTCCTACCCGCGCCATACCTGCGTCCTACTTCCGCCCTAGTTACACCCTTGCTGCGTCCTAGTTGCACCCTACCCGCGCCATACATGCGCCCTACTTGCGCCCTAGTTGCACCCTAGTTGCACCCTACTTGTACCCTAATTGCGTCCTACTTGCGTCCTAGTTGTGCCCTAGTTGCACCCTACTTGCGCCCTAATTGCACCCTAGTTGCGCCCTACCTACGCCATACCTGTGCCAAACCTACGCCCTATTTGCGCCCTGGTTGCGCCCAAGTTGCGCCCTAGTTGCGCCCGACTTGCGCCCTTCTTGCGCCCTACTTGCGCCCTACTTGCGTCATAGTTGCACCCTACCCGCGCCCTAGTTGCACCCTAGTTGCGCCCTAATTGCGTCCTAATTGCGCCCTAGTTGCGCCCTACTTGCGCCCTAGTTGCACCCTACCCGCACCCTAGTTGTGCCCTAGTTGCGCCCTAGTTGTGCCCTAGATGCGCCATAGTTGCGCCCTACTTGCGCCCTAGTTGCGCCCTTGTTCCGCCCTACTTGCGCCCTAATTGCGCCCTTGTTGCACCCTACTTACGCCATACCTGCACCCTACTTGCGCCATACTTGTGCCCTAGTTGCGCCGTAGTTGCGCCCTGGTTGCGTCCTACTTGCACCCTACTTGCGCCCTAGTTGCACCCTATCCGTGCCAGTCCTGTGCCATACCTGCACCCTAGTCGCGCCCTAGTTGCACCCTAGTTGCGCCCTAGTTGCGCCCTACTTACGCCCTACTTGCGCCATACTTGCGTCCTAGTTGCGTCCTAGTCGTGCCCTACTTGCACCCTACTTTCACCCTAGTTGCACCTTTGCTGCGCCCTACCCACGCTATACCTGCGTCCTAGTTACGCCCTAGTTGCACCCTACCTGCTCCATACCCGCGCCATACCAACGCCCTACTTGCGTCCTAGTTGCACCATTGCTGCGCCCTGCCCGCACCATACCTGCGCCCTAGTTGCGCCCTAGTTGCGCCCTTGTTGAACCTCACCTGCGCTCTACCCGCGCCATACCTGCGCCCTACTTGCGCCCTAGTTGGGCCCTAGTTGTTCCCTACTTGCGCCCTAGTTGCACCCTACTTGCACCCTACTTGTGCCCTACTTACGCCCTAGTTGCATCCTATCCGCACCAAACCTGCACCCTACTTGCACCCTAGTTGTGCCCTACTTGCACCTTTCGTGCGCCCTGTTTGAGCCCTACTTGGGCCCTAGTTGTGCCCTAGTTACGTCCTACTTGCACCCTAATTGCGCCCTAGTTGTGCCCTTCTTGCGCCATACCTGCGCCATACCTGCGCCCTACTTGCACCCTAGTTGTACCCTAGTTGCTCCCTAGTTGCGTCCTACTTGCGCCCTTCTTGCGCCCTACTTGGGCCCTAGTCGCACCCTACCCGCGCCCTACTTGCGCCCTAGTTGCACCCTAGTTACACCCTAGTTGTGTCCTACTTGCGCCTTACTTGCGCCCTAGTTGCACCCTACCCACGCCCTAGTTGCACCCCTAGTTGCGCCCTAGTTGCGCCCTAGTTGCGTCCTACTTGCGTCCTAGTTGTGCCCTTGTTGCACCCTACTTGCGCCCTAATTACGCCCTTGTTGTGCCCTAGCTGCGCCATACCTGCGACATACCTGCGTCCTACTTGTGCCCTAGTCACACTCTAGTTGCGCCCTAGTCGCGCCCTACTTGTGTCCTACTTGCGCCCTACGTGCACCCTATCCGCGCCATACCTGCGCCATACCTGCGCCGTAGTTGCGTCCTAGTTGCGCCCTAATTGCGCCATACTTGCGCCCTACTTGCACCCTAGTTGCACCCTAGTTGCGCCATAGTTGCGCCCTACTTGCGCCCTAGTTGCGCCATAGTTGCACCTTACCTGCGCCATACCTGCGCCATACCTGCGCCCTAGTTGTGCCCTAGTTGCGCCCTATTTGCACCCTAGTTGCGCCCTACTTGCACCCTACTTGCGCAATAGTTGCGCCCTAGTTGCACCCTACTTGAGCCCTAGTTGCGCCCTACTTGCGCCCTAATAGCGACCTAATTGTGCCCTACTTGCGCCCTGGTTGCGCAAGTTTCCTCGAGCGCTCGTCTCCAGCCTTTTTGTGACTAAGGGACGAAATTTTCCGTCGACTCGAATCTGGGAAAACTTTTCCATACGCACGTCGCACACACCCACGTACCCCAGGGACCTGACTCCCGCCGCTATATTTACTCTCCTATGCCCTCGAGCATACAACGTAGGCTCCTCCAAGCGCCCGTCTCCAGTGTTGGAAAAAAGACAACCGTCAGATCATTTTGATCCACTGCTCTCCTGGGCTCGGCACAACATCAACAAAAAGAAAAACAAGAGGGCCGAGAGTGAGATCGTCATCACTCTCTCGACCCCCCTGTGGCGGGGCATGGTATGGCTATGGGCAGGCCTCTTTAGGCGTCCCACTGATCCATCCATCCGCGGCCCTACTTCCTCTATTCATCCTATTGGAGCTCCGGAGAGCTGACAGTACATCTGCACCGGCAGCCATATATATCGGCATGTTTTGGATCAACAGGATGGGTGGTCCGGGAAACAAGGCATGAGTGCGAGCGTGAGCTCCTCTCGACTTTGCGGCTGCTGACGTGGCATGGACCAAGTAACTGCTGAAGATCTTTCTATTTCTAAACGTGGATCCTGTGGTCAGGAATCCCGCGAGGAAGTTTTGGATTGATCGACACCGTTGGTATCGAGAGATACGGTCGGACCATCGTCGTGAGCCAAGAGCTCGAGCCAGATCGATGGTCATGAAGAAGCTACCGCAGATCCGGACGATCTCGTCCGTGGATCGCACCGAGGGCGCTGGGCATCCGCCAACCTCGGTCTGCCGATGATCGGAGATCATCGAGCGGTGTCCGGAANGTAACCGCTGAAGATATTCCTCTTTCTAAAAGTGGATCCTGTGGTCAGGAATCCCGCGAGGAAGTTTTGGATTGATCGACACCGTTGGTATCGAGAGATACGGTCGGATCATCGTCGTGAGCCAAGAGCCCGAGCCAGATTGATGGTCATGAAGAAGCTACCGCAGATCCGGACGATCTCGTCCGTGGATCGCACCGAGGGCGCTGGGCATCCGCCAACCTCGGTCTGCCGATGATCGGAGATCATCGAGCGGTGTCCGGAAGATCCTGTGAAGACACCAGGAGACCGGACTGAGTCAACACTTGTACTTCTTTGCTTCTAGCTAGTGTAGACAGATAAGTAGCTGTAGGTTTGTATTTCCTATTACTTCGTCTGTGTGTAACCATTTCAAGCAAGCTTGTTACCGTTGGAAATCTTGTGAGATGAGTCGTGTATCTGTGCCTTCATTTCATACTCTTGAAAAGCACAGTCAGTGACATTGCCAAGGCAAGAGTGTCTGTGTGTGTGAAAGCGATTATTCTTTATTGAGAAGTCATCACCAACAAATTCAGCACAGTACCAGAGAATTGAACTATCAGAGTACCTCATCTGAAGGTTCCTAAAGATTCTGCTTATGTAAATTCCAACATTTGGTATCAGAGCAGGTGGTACCTTCAGACCTACGTAACCATGGCGGCAACAATCAACAATGGAGACCATTTCAAGGTGGCACCGTTCGACGGCGATGACTACCATACCTTCGCCTTCAACATTGAGATGATATTCCTGAACAAGGGACTATGGGGCGTCGTCTGCGATCCACCTACTGACACATTACCTGCAGAAGCGTCACCTGAAGAACAAGTCAGCTGGAAACGATGCTGTGATCAGGCCTTCTCAATCCTCGCGCTGAATCTAACTGAACGACTCAAGTTCATCGTCAGAGAAAACAACCCAACTAACTGTCCAAGGAAAGCCTGGAAGGCCCTGAAGAGTTGCTATGAGAGGACAAGCGATGTTGAGTTGGGAAGCCTACTGACAGAGTTCCATACTCAACAAATGGAAGAGGGAACACGGCTGGAAGACCATGTGTCTCACCTCAAACATCTGGCTAGCCGTATTTCTTCTATGGGAGAAGTCATTTCTGAAAGGGTTCTGGTACTAACCCTTTTTTGTGGACTACCTGCCAGATTCAAGGACACCATCAACCGACTTCAGACTTTCCAGAAACAGGGGAAGACTTTTGATGCACAACTTGCAGAGCTCCGGACAACACTACAGCAAGCTATCGGAGCACAAGGAAGAGCCGCAGGTGAGGTACCTGGTGCCGTTGCTGAAGCAGCACCAGCAGCAGCAGCAGCAGCGCCACTTGGAAGCCAACCGTATTCTCTGACTCTGGAGAAGGCTGTCGAAGAACTCATGATGGTTGAAGAACAATATGTCAAAGAAAACGGAGGTGAAACCGGCCTTGTGACTAAGTACCAAGGACAAAGGACGAAGAAGTTTGGAGCGTATGGGAACGGCAGCCAGGGATCCCTGACTCATTTTAACAACAGAGATCAACCAACTCCACATTCACCAAGGGGTTTTGTTCCACCAACAGATCGAGTATGCTGGACATGCAAGCAGAAGGGACACATTGCCGTGGACTGCCCCAAACAACGTCCACATTTCACTCGCCATTATGGAGCACGCCGACCCCATCAGGCAATGCTGACCACCTATATGTCCACTGTGGCTGCTTTCCTTACAGGATCTACCAAAGCACAGGAGTCATCAGATGAAGAAGATACCTTTTAGCTGAATCTTCTATTTGAAGGACCAGTCTTGGGTGACAAAGACATGACAGCCTCGCAGCCAGAGCATCAAATCTACGGCTCAACAACAGAAGAGACAGCACATCACACCCTGACAGAAGAAGAATTTGTGACCGAAGAATTGGCTATGTGCTCCATTGACAGCGCCCTTCTTCTGGCCGCCGGGATTCTGGCATGGATCATGGACTCTGGCTGCACGAAGCATATGAACTGCAAGAAAGATTGGTTCATCAACTTCAAACGTTTTCTGACGCCACGAGAAGTCTGCCTTGGTGACGGAAGGACCATCCCTGCCTATGGGCAAGGAACTGTCAAAGTCGGCATCAAGTGCAACGGAAAGCCAGCCATACGAACCTTTGAGGATGTACTCTATGTGCCAGACCTTGCAGCAAACCTTCTCTCAGTGACAAAGCTCAACGACAAGGGCTTCAAAGTTGTGTTTGACACTGATAAAAACTGCAAGGTGTACAACCAGACATCCCACCTGGCAGCAGTGGCCACTCGCATGGACAACCTGACTGTCCTCGACACCACTGAACCCTCACGACATCCAGAAACACAAGAAATGGCGTTTGTGGCTTCCTCATCTGCATCAGCCAAAACAACAACTCCGTCCACCATGACAGAACTCTGGCACAAGCGACTGGCACATGTCAGTTATCCTACTCTAACCAAAATGGCTGCAGATTCAGTTGCCCACGACCTACCAGACAGTTTGCTGCAAGACTGAGAAGCACCAATGTGTGACGGGTGCATCACCGGCAAACAACACAAAGCATCTTTTCCTTCACTTCCATCACATGGGACCCACGAGTGTCTGGAACTCGTGCATATGGATCTCTGCTACATCAAGGAAGGATCTCTCTCCAACAAGCACTACTTTCTCGTCATCTTGGATGACTACTCGCATATGATCTGGACCCGGATTCTTCGCTTCAAATCCGACGCTATTGAAGAGATCAAAACCTGGGTTTGACAGGTTGAGAACGAGACCAGCCTGAAAATTAAGAAAATTTGAACTGACAACAGGACATAGTTTGTAAATCGCAGCCTCAAAGCCTTCTACGATGAAAGAGGTATTCAACACCAAACTACAGTGCCATATACTCCACAACAGAATGGCAAAGCAGAGAGGATGAATCAGACCCTTCTTGAAAGAGTCCGGACTATGCTTCATACAGCCGGCCTCTCATCCGCGTTCTGGACTGAAGCGCTCCACACTGCAGCCTACATCACGAACCGCCTTCCCACAACTAAGTTGCCTGCAGGTGCATCCACACCCTATGAAGTATGGACAGGGAACAAGCCTTATATGGGCCACATTCGTATCTTTGGGTGCACAGCGCATGCCTGGGTGCGTCCAGAAGAACGCTCCAAGCTGGACCCACGCTCCAAAGTCTGCATTCTTCTTGGGTACGAGACACGGGACATCTATCGTCTCTGGGATCCAGAGTCCAAACGTGTGATTCGGAGCAGACAGCCTATCTTTGATGAAAGCTTCTTCAACAGAGCACGAGATACAACACCACCAGCAGTCACGCCTACCGTCTACATTGAAACAACACCACCACCTCTGCAGAAGTTCTCCGTTGACCCAACACCTGACGACCACGCTGGTGTTCTCCCTCCTGTAGTTCCAGAAGAACATCACCCTGTCCACACTGCCTCACAGAAGGATGCCTCCAGCACTCCTTCACAATCTGGACTCAGGCGGTCAGCCAGACTCACCAAACCGTCGTCATTCCTTCAGCTTGGATTTCTGTCCACAACCGACATTTTCGCAGACGACGACCTCGACCATACAGCACTACTCACACAAGTAGTGGATCCCACCAGCTTCAAAGATGCCATGCGCCGCCCAGATGCAGACCAATGGCGTCAAGCAGCTCAAGAGGAGCTCTCTTAGCTTCAAAAACAGCGCACATGGGATCTAGTTCCTCGACCACCCAACACACCTATCGTCACATGTAAGTGGGTATTCAAGACCAAACTGACCAGTGCAGGTACACCTGATCACCACAAAGCACGCCTTGTTGCGCGGGGATTCAGCCAAGTTCTCGGAGTGAACTACCAAGATACTTTTGCACCGGTGGCCAAGTACTCCTCCATCAGGGTGATTCTCTCCCTGGCCGCGAGCAACAAATGGCATCTCCATCAAATGGATGTCAAGAGCGCTTTTCTCAACGGTGATCTGAAAGAAGTTATCTACATGAATCAACCAGAGGGCTTCGTCTCCCCAGAGCATCCCGATCATGTCTGCAAGCTCAACAAATCCCTGTATGGGCTAAAGCAAGCTCCACGACAGTGGAACCTGAAGATCCACGAATTTTTCTTGGTCCAAGGACTCCAACGCGTCCACTCTGACCACTCTGTGTATTTCCGCGGTGGATCAAACCTGCTCGGTGTTATTCTCTATGTGGATGATCTTATCTTGTTTGGACCGTCCCTCTCTATTCTGGATACTCTCAAACAACAGCTCTCTCGCCGATTTGAGATGACAGAAATGGGACCTCTCACATACTATCTTGGGATTCAGATCACCCATGACGTTCTGCACGGTCATGTGACACTCACCCAGGCCACCTATGCACAACGTGTGGCTGACAAGTTCGGGCTCGGTGGATCCACTCCTCAGGCCACTCCACTCTCCAAGGACCATGGCCTCACCAAACCAGTGACGGCAGCCACATCATTGGCCCCCTTGGACGATGCAGATGCTTTTCCACGCATGGTGGGCTCCCTCATGTATGCTTCTGTGGCTACCATACCTGACCTCTCCTTCACTGTTGGTCTCCTCAGCCAAGGGTGCCAGCACCCGACTGCTGCTCATATCGTGGCTGCCAAGCGTAGCATTCGCTATCTTTGTGGGTCTGCCTCCCTGGCTATCCGCTACACCTCCGGTAACAACGTCCTTCAAGGGTTCTGCGATGCTGATCTCTCTGTTGATCACACCACCAGCCGCTCCACCTCTGGGTACGTCTTCCTCCTCAACGGTGGACTCGTCAGCTGGCGGAGCAAGAAGCAGTCTGTGGTCGCCCTCTTCTCAACTGAAGCTGAATACATTGCTGAGAGCGAATACACAAGGGAGGCAGTTTGGCTCCGCATGCTTCTGAGCAAGCTTGTCTTTGACCAACTCGAGCCTACGCCCATCCACTGTGACAACGAGGGGGCAATCGCCCTTTCCGAAGACCCTGTCCTTCATGACCGCACCAAGCACGTCCGTCGGCAATACCATTATGTTCGCGACGCTGTTGCCGAAGGAGAAGTCGTCATGCACTACCTTCCCACTGTCGACCAGACTGCTGACATCTTCACCAAAGCCCTCTCCGCTGACCGCCACACTCATCTCTGTGCCCGTATGGGTCTTCTCCCCTCATCCTAACTTTTCTCGGTGCTGTCTTTCTTCTTCTCGGTTCTTCCCCGCTGCCGCTTCTTTCCCGGCTTTCTCTTTCCGTCCCCCCCAGATGAGGCTTTGGGACGGACGGAGAATGTCCTTGGCGGAACCGTCGTCGCTTCCCGCTTCCGTGTCCCCCATATGAGGCGTTGGCACGGACTCGGGTTGCGTCCGACCTCTCTTTTGCTTCTGCCTGCCGCTTCTCTCTCTCTCTCTCTTCCTACGCTTTACCTTTTGCGCCTCGATCCTCGCATAACGCCAACACCCTCTCCTCTTGCTCTGCTTCGTCGCTCGACCCACGCTGCTTCAAACTGCATTCTCTCTCCGTCTATAATCCACTCGTTCGCTCTTTCCTCTCAGACCCCCATGGGTGGGCTGCCCCCTGTTCAGCTCACCCTGCGGGCCGGGTTCGGGGGAGGGGGCCCACTCCCTCCTATCCGGGCAGGGTGTACAGCTGGGACCGAGCTATTTCTCAGCCGTCGGGGCGTGGCCCGGGCTAAAACGTTCTCTCCGGCCCACTGTCCACCCTGCGTCTTGCTGCTCTGGTCTTCTCCTTTTCTCTCTCACGCGAGGCTCGGGTGGCCCAGGGGGGGATTTCTTTTGCCGTGCATTCCCGTGCCTCGCCCAGTTCCTCTCTTGTTGCCCCCGCCTTCCCGGCTCTGTTTTCACGGGGGGACCTCCTTTCTTTTTTCCACTTGTCGACTCCACCTTCATCAGCGCTGGATCGACAAGGGGGGGAATGTTGGAAAAAAGACAACCGTCAGATCATCTTGATCCACTGCTCTCCTGGGCTCGGCACAACATCAACAAAAAGAAAAACAAGAGGGCCGAGAGTGAGATCGTCATCACTCTCTCGACCCCCCTGTGGCGGGGCATGGTATGGCTGTGGGCAGGCCTCTTTAGGCGTCCCACTGATCCATCCATCCGCGGCCCTACTTCCTCTATTCATCCTATTGGAGCTCCGGAGAGCTGACAGTACATCTGCACCGGCAGCCATATATATCGGCATGTTTTGGATCAACAGGATGGGTGGTCCGGGAAACGAGGCGAGAGTGCGAGCGTGAGCTCCTCTTGACTTTGCGGCTGCTGACGTGGCATGGACCAAGTAACTGCTGAAGATCTTTCTATTTCTAAAAGTGGATCCTGTGGTCAGGAATCCCGCGAGGAAGTTTTGGATTGATCGACACCGTTGGTATCGAGAGATACGGTCGGACCATCGTCGTGGGCCAAGAGCTCGAGCCAGATCGATGGTCATGAAGAAGCTACCGCAGATCCAGACGATCTCGTCTGTGGATCGCACCGAGGGCGCTGGGCATCCGCCAACCTCGGTCTGCCGATGATCGGAGATCATCGAGCGGTGTCCGGAAGATCCTGTGAAGACACAAGGAGACCGGACTGAGTCAACACTTGTACTTCTTTGCTTCTAGCTAGTGTAGACAGATAAGTAGCTGTAGGTTTGTATTTCCTATTACTTCGTCTGTGTGTAACCATTTCAAGCAAGCTTGGTACCGTTGGAAAGCTTGTGAGACAAGTCGTGTATCTGTGCCTTCAGTTCATACTCTTGAATCGCACAGTCAGTGACATTGCCAAGGCAAGAGTGCCTGTTTGTGTGAAAGTGATTATTCTTTACGGAGAAGTCATCACCAACAAATTCAGCACAGTACCAGAGAATTGAACTATCAGAGTACCTCATCTGAAGGTTCCTAAAGATTCTGCTTATGTAAATTCCAACATCCAGGCTCCCTGATACTAGGGGGCCGGAATTTTGGCCTCCTCCAAATCAAGAAAACTCGTCCATACTCACGTCGCATACCCATATGGACATCGTAGACCCAAGTTTCGCTCAAAACATCCATGGCCTCTGCCCTCGAGCATACGACGTAGGCTCCTCCAAGCGCCCGTCTCCACGCTGTCCGAGACTAAGGGGCCGGATTGGTGGCCGACTCAAAACCAAGAAAACTCGTCCATACGCACGTTGCACACCCATATGGACATTGTAGACCCAAGTTTCGTTCAAAACAACCATGGCCTCCGCCCTCGAGCATACGACATAGGCTCCTCCGAACGCCCATCTCCAGGCTCTCCGAGACTAAGGGGCCGGATTTTTGGCCGACTCAAAATCGAGAAAACCCATCCACACTCGAAATCCAGAAAACTCGTCCATACGCCTCGACGCCGCAGGCTATCGGCGGTCTGCCCGAGCTGCTCCCGCGGCGAGGGCGGACCGCCGCGTGCCGACCGGCCGACGGGCGCGGAACCCGTCCATCTCGAGGGTGGAGGCTTTCCCTAGGCAGTGAACAACTGGCTCAGAACTGGAACGGACAAGGGGAATCCGACTGTTTAATTGAAACAAAGCAATGCGATGGTCCCAACGGATGATGACGCAATGTGATTTTTGCCCAGTGCTCTGAATGTCAAAGTGAAGAAATTCAACCAAGCGCGGGTAAACGACGGGAGTAACTATGACTCTCTTAAGGTAGCAAAATGCCTCCTCATCTAATTAGTGACATGCATGAATGGATTAATGAGATTCCCACTGTCCCTATCTACTATCCAGCAAAATCACAGCCAAGGGAACGGGCTTGGAAAAAGCAACGGGGAAAGAAGACCCTGTTGAGCTTGACTCTAGTCCGACTTTGTGAAATGACTCTGGAGGTGTAGTTAGAAGTGGGAGGGCAACCGCAAGTAAAATACCCTTACTCTTGAAGTTATTTTACTTATTCCGTGAGGTGGAGGCCGGGCTCTGCCCCTGCTTCTAGCGTTAAGGCTTCGGACGGTCCAGGCAGATGACATTATCATGTGGGGAGTTTTGCTGGGACGGCACATCTGTTAAAAGATAACGCAAGTGTCCTAAGATGCGCTCAACAAGAACAAAAATCTCGTGTGGAACAAAAGGGTAAAAGCTCATTTGATTTTGATTTTCAGTACGAATACAAACTGTGAAAACATAGCCTATCGATCCTTTAGTCTTTCGGAATTTGATCTAGAGGTGTCAGAAAAGTTACCACAGGGATAGCTGGCTTGTGGCAGCCAAGCATTCATAGCAACATTGCTTTTTGATCCTTCGATGTCGGCTCTTCCTATCATTGTGAAGAAGAATTCACCAAGTTTTGGATTCTTCGCCCACTAATAGGGAACGTGAGCTGGGTTTAGACCGTCGTGAGATAGGTTAGTTTTACCCTACAGATGATCTGGTGCCGCAAATTAGTAGGAGAGGAACCGTTGATTCACATAATTGGTAGTTGCGCTTGGCTGAAAAGCAAGTGGCACGAAGCTACCATGTGTAGGATTATGACTGAACGCCTCTAAGTCAGAATACATGCTGGAAGTGGCACTTTTTACCTCCCTGGGTGTTACCCGGCTCCAAATAGAGGCGCCTATCTGCCTCCGAGAGCATATGTCGTGATTCGTCTGGACCAATTCCGAATCTTCAGGGAGATAGATCATTTGCAGACGACTCAAACCAGTACGAGGTATTGTAAGAGGCAGAGTAGCCCTGCTGCTACGATCCTATGAGGTTCAGCCTCTGCTCTACCGATTTGTTCCTCTGGAAACTCCCCTCCCCTCCCCTCCCCTCCCCTCCCCTCCCC